>WTSP01003985.1:1172-26714 GCA_025331215.1 Actenoides lindsayi
TTATTTTTTATTTTTTTTAAAAAGCCAATTTCAGATACTTTGGAAGGCAACGGATATGTTGACTTCTATTCTCTCTAGATAAATGGAGAACAAATTAAACATTTTTTTTTCTTTCAAATAAGATAGTTGAGGATATTAAAAGTATTGCCTTACTTAGGTTTTATCATGTGCATGATTGCCTTGGGCAGTAGCTTCTTATTATCTTGTTGTCTTAGTCCATTGAAGTATTCAGCTGCTGCTTTCATGCAGCCTGAATGAAGGCTATTAGCATACCCACAGAGTTTAAGAATTGTCATTGCCTAGAGACAAGATCTAATGTTGTCTAGAGATCAAGGCCTTGATTGATGGCAGCCATTCACACCATCTCACAATGAGATACTTTCTTGTCAGTTAGTCTATCCAGACAAACATGTTTAATATCTTTTCTGTTAACCTGTGTGATCCTGCATCTGCACTCACCTCTGGACTGGGAAATAGCTGAACTGTTGCACCAGCATTACTGAGTCTCTGGCAGGCTTGCGCCAGAACTGTCATCTGGGGCTTTCCCAACAATGCACGTGTCACTCATTTGGGCTCTGTCCTATCACTGGTACCAGTAAGGACGCTTTGAAGTCAAGCCATGGTCCCATGCTGTGGAGGAACAGGTGTCTATGGCCATGGAAGTGATTGAGAGACTGCATCATTTGTTTGCAGTATTTTATAAATAAAATAAAGAGCTTCACATTTGTAAAGTTAAAGTGCATGTATTAAGAGTTATTGTAATACCATCATCTGGATGTCCCATGTGCCAGGTGAATGCGACACTACTATTGTGATATCTATTACCACAAGAAGTTTGTTTACAATTGAATACTGTTCAAAAAGGAAAATTGCTTATTACTTTTTTGAACAATGGAAGTTGTGTGTTATGTTTTCTGTTCTTAGCTTGTTTTCTATATGTTTACTAAAGGTCAACTACAAAGATATCTTCATTTCTGAAGTGTAGTGAAAGCTAATCTCATATCTCCTGAGTTTAGGGATCTGGCTTGTAATATTAGTAGGAGTGGTTGTGGTGTGATAAGGAATATGGAAAGAAAAAGTCAAAGTCTGGGATAGGGAAAAAGAGAAGTAAAGATCAGAAAAGCAAAGAAAAAAAGGTGGAAGAGATGAAGAGCAAACTGAATAAAACTCACACTCCAAGGGCTTAGATGCCTAGTATAAACTGAATCTGTAGAATTTGCTGTTGAAGCAGGTTTATACATATGCCTTACGGTTTTGTGTATGCTTAAGCAAATAAGAACATAAATCTTTTTTCTTGGTGAAGACACAAGGTCATGTCTTAAGTGTCCAATCTGTAAGGTCAATTTCTTAAAGACAGTTCCTTTATTAAATATGTGGACTGTACCAGGGTTTACATGAATCCGTGGGACTAGATAGGATGCATCTGAAGGTGCTGTGAGAGTTGGTGAATTGTAAGGCCTCTCTGTCATCTCTGAAAGGTCACACAGGTCAGGGATGCTCCTGAGGACTGTGCTCATGGGGGACATACCCAGAGTAGCGTGAAGTCCTGCTGGCCACATGACTGGGCCAAGATGAAACCCGGTGCCTGTGGGAAAGCATGGCCAAGAGGCTGCTGCTCTGCCTAGAGTATGCTCAGCACTTTCGTGCATCAGTGAATTCAGTGTCACTGCTGCCTCCGTCAGCAAAGGACAGAAACAGAAAAGTTTTTGAGGTCTAATAATGAAAAGAAACCTACTGCTGAGACTGGGAGCAGTCAGAGTTTGGGGGAGCGTAGTGTCACATGAAGCAGCTATCCAGCAAATGACAAACTGTATTTTGGGTTTCTCTTTGTGTTTCTGAATCTGCTAATTCATCTTGTGGCTTCAGGTTATGATTGTGGCTGGTACATAATGCGACATAGAGAAGTTTAAACTATATAATGTGAGTAAATAAAAATTAATACATAAAACCGCATAGCAGAAAGCCACAAGGAAAGTTTGGTTCATATTTATTTTTTTTTTCCCCTATAGCAAAAATGCTTCTCACTCTTCCTTAGGTAAATGAATAACCTGGATTTTGAAGTTGGATTTTTACTTTAATGCTGTCAGTTGTCATTCTGTATACCAGTCCTGTTTTCAAATCCAAAGCCATCTGAAATTTAGTAGAAGAAATTAGACAGGAATGTATGCATGCCTAACATTAAATAGTCCATTTGAAGAGTAGATACTTGCTTTTTCTTTTTTTTTTTTTTTTTTTTTTTTTTTTTTTTTTTTTTTCACCAAAAAGACTTTCTAGAGATATGTGGCACATAGTGCTTATTGTTTGGGAAAAAATGCTAACCTAGCAAACAGAAAAGAATTCTAAAAAGGGGATGGAACAACTCATTCCAGGAGGCCGGAGTTGTGCAGATGAGATTTATACAGAGTTTAAGTGTTGGCCAGTGAGTTCACTCACATTTCTTAGATGCTGATTTAGACAGACTCTAAAGTGTACAAGATATAATTTGAATATATAATATAAACACACTAAATCTTAGGGATTCTCCCTACTTCCTCAACCAAATAAGAATCAGAAATACATATGGAAGAGAATGTTTTGGTCTATTTATAATACATACTGTCTAGACCACTGGCTTTATAAAAGGAATATTTTCTTGTTCTCTTTCTCAACATAAGAAGTTTGCTCCTGGGGCTAGTTGTTAAACAAGGGAACCAGGGTAGCTCATCTGTAAATTATGAAGCTGATACCGCAATGTCTGTAAATTATATTGGAGTATAAGTAGGAAAAAGATTTTTGGCATTCAACACAGGGCTAAATATGACTTTAGACTGATAACTAGGTGCACATACAGGGTATGCAGTCTTGTTTCAAAGAAAAGCAGGCTAGTAGCTCTTTCTATAGACTTCTGCATTTAAAAACATGCCAGAAATGTATGTGTCTCTATTACTTTCTGGGGACAAATTTGCCAGTGTTCAGGTGAGAGATGCAAATGCTATACATTACCAGAGCCTTCAGACCAGATTTAAGAGGGATTTAAGGCATATAGACACTATGGGAGGCCTTTGCAAAGGACTGAATAACTTCTGTTCTCTTCAAAGCTTCAGAATGAAATACTGAACTCAGTTAAATTGATAGAAGAATTATGTTGATTTCAGGAAATTAGGTTTTCAACTTTAGAGTTTCAGCTTGTGCATGTCAAAATGGATGAGTAATGCCATTTATTAGAGTGAGATCAAGAATGAGTCACTAACCCTCTGTAGTCACTAATGGTAAAATATAGATGGTATCTTTTTAGGACCTTTTAGGATCTTTTTCACAAGAACTTCAAAGAAATTAAGATAAATATCCTTAAATTAAGATAAATAACCTTGCTCACATCGGAAGGGAACAGTGTTCTGCTGTCAGGAATGTCTATGGCAGGTACAACTGAGTTATAACTAAGCAGAATGTGTGTTTTAGGGGGCTGTTTCTTGCATTTTGTTTTCTTTTTTTTCTTTTTTTCTTTTTTTTTTTCTTTTTTTAATGAGGCATCAGCTATTTACTAAAGACTAATTAGAAAAAATTTGTCAGCATTTGTTGATTTGTTCCTTTCATGATTCAAGAGATAAGCCTGCTTTGTTCTTTCTCTTTTCCCCTCTCTCTTTCTAATGAAGTGTTTCTTAATAGGCTACTAATTAAAATCTTCTGCACCCATATTTGATGACAGTTAATTTGGGACAAAGAGCACTTCTTACTGAATCTGTTTCTGTTGTGAGTCCATCTAGCAAACAGATTGGCCCAAAGCGTATATTTAGATGTATCTTGCTTATAAATGCACATGTGTGTGCCAGATCAGACTGTAACAAAGGGGCAGTGTCCAATATCCAGGAGGTTCCCAGTGCGGAGTCCTGGTTGCTTCCAGCCTCAGAAAGTTCTCTGTGCTGCTGTGGTCTTCAGGTGTCTGAAAGTCCCTGCTCCAGGAGCTGAGACTCTGATGGCCTGAAATGTTTTGCTACGGTGCAGAAAGGCATTTATATCATCATACCAGTGCTTGGAGTGCTGATGCTGGCATAATGTTTTTCTGGAAGGAGAAACAAGCATATAATTTCCAGAAACAAGGGAGCAGGACTATGTCTTGTTTAGGTGTCCAGTTAGTGTATCTGGGTTTGCTTACAGCTGGTGTAAGTCAAAGACAAATAACATATCTAATATGGAAGAAAAGATCTCTAGCCTTGATTTCATGAGCTGAACCATTACTTGGATTTGGAGTGTTTGCTTGTGGATCTTTTTTGATTATTCCTGACTTGCATCCAGGAATAAATCCAGCTGTGTCAGAAAAATTTGATTCAATTAAGTATCTAATCTTTCAGGATGCTCTTTATAGTCAGATGCTGATCACTCTGAAATTTTAATATGACAGGCAGAGAGTGTGTACCCAGACAACCCATTTATGTGATGCACATCAAGTTTTCCTCCATATTATGTGCTGGAAGGCCGGATGCCCTGTCAGCGCAGGGAGAACGCAGGGATTTTTCCCCCTGTGGTGACTGTTGGGATGAAAGGTAAGAGGAGCCTGCCCTTCACTTTGAAAGAGCCAAGCCTGTTTCCTCGTTACATGGTCAATACCTGGCAGATGACTGAACTGTGTGGAGGCTGGTAGCAAAGGAGGATAAAGAGCTGGTGTGGGGCTGCCCCTGCTGCCTCCTGGCTGGTGACCCCCTGGGAGGAGCTCCTCAGCTAAAAACCATTGCCATGGATTATTCTTCCATCAGTCGGGCCTTTCATATAAAAAGGTAAAAAACTGGGGAAATTACTGCTTTTTAATTACAAAGCTATATTTTTCTGATGGGTTAGTACTATTAGAGTGTGGATTTAGTGAAGCTTTCAGTATTTTCCTTGGCTTCAGCAACAAAGTAAAATACTTCACCCCCCATCATCAGACAGTTTCAGACTTTGACTTTCAGGGTAGATAAAATAGGTTTACACTGAGTTGGAAGTTTTATTAATACTGAATAATTTCTCACTATGCAAACTGATTGTCTCCTTTTCCTACTCAGCCCTGGCCTTTAATTCAGCAAATTAACACGATTAAACATTTTACTAAATGGAGAGTGAATCAGATAACTGCCATGTACTGGTGGTGCAAGAGCCATCTGCCTTGCTCCTCTGCTTGTATTTTTTCAGGAGGTGGACAGACTGTCTGCTTTATATTGCAAAATGGGAAAATAGTTCTCATACAAACAATCAAGTTACAAAGCTAATCAACCCTCACAAAATAGTCACAATTAAAGAAAAAATGTGGTGGCTTCAGCTGTACAAACTTTATAACTTAAGACTGGTACAAGAAATCTCCAAGCCTACCTGGTAAGTTCTCAGAATTTTTTGTCCAGGTTCAGTGAATTGAGTAAAATTTTTTTTTAATACATCTTTTTCTAAAAGTATGGACAACAAATACACATGTAAACCAAGATCTTCATCAAAAGAGACCTTCCTGCACTTTTTACATTTCTTCATGCTTGCATACCACTATTTCTTCTTTTTTTTTTTTCTGAGGTGGTCCCTGGAGTACTGCCCCTAAACAAGGTCCTGCCCTTGCCTCTTCTCACCATTGCCCTTTGGCCCTTCTTTACCTGGACCCCCAAGCTGGGCTTGATCTTGGATATGCTGTGGCTGACAACCCAAAGGTGGGAAAGGAGGCCTCCGCCTACATTTTCCTTTGTGCCTATCCCCTACTTGTAGCAGTCTTATGTCTTGTTCTTGTCCCTCCTCGGGCTGAACAAGTGGGTCAGTCTTCTATGGCTTTCCCCTCTACCTGGACCTGACTGGCAGGCAGCTTTCTCTGTTGGAGGTATCCTGAAGGATTAAATGTGGCTCGAGTTGATGACTTAAAAAATATTATGCTTATAAAATACTACTCAGAGAGAGCAGGACTGTCATAAGGGTTGTCTTTATCACAGATTTAACTTTAGGGAAGTGAAGTATGAGTGGTAGGAAGAAGTTTGGTGTCCATCAGCTGAGTGCTGACAAAAACCCGTGGCTGCTGTTTGGCAGGGAAACTTCCTTCTCCAGAGAGGCCTGGAGGAAAACAGGAAGGAAGATCCTGGGCCACTCAACTGTAAAACCCACTGCTTTTGTTGTTTCACCGACTTTGCTTTCTGTTTGTAAAAAGCATGGGTGAATGAGTTTGGGATTCTGCTTCAGTGACACAGGTGGATGCATTAGTGATATGCTGTAAAATTTCAGTGGAGTTTAATGGCAGGAAAATTGGGCAAGTCTGAGTTCGTCTGCAGTGCTGATCTTGTCAGCCTTCTCAGACTACAGATGGCAGATACTTCTACAGCAAATCATATGTAGATATAGTTTGCAATCAGGTGGAGTCCTAGCAGACAGCATATACTTAGCAGGTAGCTTCTCAAGTAATGTAGACATATTGTAAAAGACTTTCTCGATACCTCTTCAAAAACCCTTCTGTGTCACTGCTGTTAGGTTTTTTTTAGATCCCATGTCTTCAGTAGCTTCAACAATACAGCTCATTACCGTTTTCTCACCTTCCATGTATTGAAGTGCCCATAGCTTCAATCACTGCTGTCTGCCTGTGGTGCTGGAGCAGCTTCTTCCTCACTGCATGTCCCAGGAGGTGACTGTGTGGAGCCTCATAGCCTTGCTGGTGGCTCTGCACGCAGACAGCTTCCCTGCTCAATCACTGTTTCTTGCCGTGAGCATTTCACCTTTGAGCCTTTTGCTTCCTCTTACGTACAATTTGAAATACAAACTGATGGGTGTCAGTCTTGTGTCTCTCCCGAGGCACAAGGAAGCATTTAGAGCAGGATGACACCATTAAGGTTTCTGCTCAGGAGGTGCTGGTTGCTGTTGACTGCAGCTGTTCCCTGTTCTGAGACACCAGTGGGGGCAAATTTCTGCCTGTGTAGATGATACCAGCTCTTTTTACAATTAGTTTTTCCATTATTCCTTTGTATGTGTTAATAATTGAAGTTTGACTAATTTACATTAGACTGATTCAATTTCTCACCCTGAACTGTTTTAGTAACAACAGTAGTATTGACATGTGCTGTGGTTCACACCCTGAAGGAACATGAATGCTGAATAAGAATATGACTTGCCCTTCACTCATCCAGGGTTTGAAGTATCTGCCCCCACATGGCATGCTTGTTTCTCTTATGTCCTGCCAGATTATTTCTGATTCTACTTCCTGACTTGTCTGGTGATCCTTAGTGTACTGCTTCACTGTACTTAATTAGAGACATTGTTATTTTAGGAGAATCATGTCCCTTCAGATTAGTCATTTAGAATGTGCTGGAGAGACATATGTTTGTATGTGTATATATATACCAGTATTTATATTTTAAACTGTTATCTTCAAAAGCCATGTAGAGAGAGGGGAAAAAAAAATAACAATAAAAAAATAGTGTTTTGTAGAAGACACAGAGAATGACTCATTAGAAGAAGTTACCACCTTTTTCACTCTGGAAAGTAAGCAGGTACACGAAGGCAAGATAACATCAGAGAATGTCCTCATATGAGGTGATGATGATGCCTTCAGGTGAGTTTGGTTCTGATCAAAAAACTGCGGAACACTTAAGGAGTCAATAAGATTTCATTATCATATACTGTGTTTCCAAATTTCTGTTTGACTACATCTTTCCAACCTCTTCCCCTTCCTTTTGGTGCTGTGTAAGCTGATAAATCCTAGTTAGGAATGGGTGTGTTCTGCTGTCATCTGCTTTCCTTCAGAAGGTGAAGTCAGCACAGAATCAAGCCATGGACATACTTATGGCAAAAATTAGTTCAGATCAACTCTGTAGGAATCTAAGCATAAATCAATAGAAAATGGGTCAGTGTACAACAAGTAGGTGACTGTAAGTAGTATTCACACATCTTTTTAGCAGGTCAGGGACAGGTCAGAACTAGAGCATCCATGTTGTGCCCTGCTCCTCCCCTTGATGCCTTCTCCTCTCCCAGGGTATCATGTTCTTCTGGGTTTCTTCATCTCCACCACCTCATACCTGTCCCTTCCAATGTGCATCTGGGTGCCCCAAACTGGTGACTGGACCCTACCCTGTGTCTGGAGGAAGGATGGGCCAGCTAGAGGGTTACTTGTCAAGAAGCACTTGGTACCTCTTAGCATTTGCTCTCCATGCTTTGCCTGCAGCTAGCCGTACCACCACTGCCAGAACACCCATCATTACAAGGAAACTGCTGCACCAAAATATGCTTGTACCATAAAGGGTTTACTACATTATACTGGACTCAGAAGAATGATTTTTTTTCTTTCTCTTCAAAGGAAGAAAGAAGCAGGACAACACAATTTTTTGTGTTAGTTTTATACTGCAGGGTGGAAAGATTTAAAAATAGAGAATTTTATTAACTTTAGCTTAAAAAAAAAATAAAATAGAGGTATGTGAAAAATTCCAGCCTGCCCTGTCAGCAAGTCCACTGACAACAATTTTAATGGTCTTTTAATAAAGATCAAGCAACATTGTATTTGATTTCAGGGGGTTTTGATTGGTAAATACGACAACATCAGTTCAATACTACTATCTCCATTCTCTGATTTCTTTTTTTTTTTTTTTTTGAGCTGGTTCAGCATTTGTTGCATTTCCAAGAAACGAAATAAATTCTGTGCATATACACAAGAAAATGGGGTTTTTTTTCTTGGTTCTCCCAGAAAGTGACAACTACTTTTGCTGTTAAGTCAACTTGCTTATTAATTCCAGAACATACATTCCTTCATATGATTTCAAAGATAGAGATGAAAGTTCTAGTCTTTATAAAGAAGAGTTTAGTAATTTAAATTCCTAATGTCGGAAAAATGCTTTCTATATTTCTTTGAAATGTACAGTTAGTTAAAAGTCTCACTGACTTCAACAGGGATAATACAAAGTCAAGTCAGTTATTTTAGTTGCAGGCTGTGTATGTGCGTTCACAGCCTTATGTAAAAATATTCTGGTGAATTTATTTAGGTTGCATGATTAAATAAAAGAAGGAATTTTTACCTTGCTGTGAAAATGAAAAGCTATTTTCCAATTAGTAATTCTCAGAAGTTTGTTAAAACTGTGGAGATGGAATTGCTGCTGATTAATGAAATTGCAGTTGATTCACCGATACATCTAGTGCAGGAAGGTGTGGGTGGGATACACTTTGGCTACAGCAACCACTGTTACTGCATGATGCTGATAGAAATTACTCAGCTTTGAGGAGAGGGAATGAACATTACATGGGGTTGCATTCTTTTTGTGCACATAATTTACCATCTTTCCTCATTCATGGCATTGTGACAGCTTCAGTGGGATTTTGCTTCAGCCCGTAGCCCATGTGCTTGGAGTTCACTGCAGACTGATGTGCTGGGATATTAAAACCCCACAGACTGCAAAAGATTATTCTGAACTGTGAACTCCACTGGAGGATATTTAGTTATTGGAAAAATGATATTCCTTACATAAAGCAAAGGTTGACTTTTATGGTTTCAGTTTCACAGGCACCTATATTTAGGGATTACAGGCTCCTTTGCACGGTGCATGCAACCAGGAAATACATGTTTGCAGTAGGCTAGATTCTTGTCAAATTTGTTGCTGTTATTTCCAGTCTGGACCAGACATGAAAACCAAATAATAAGAATTAAGTTCAGAATATCAAAGAGTGAATAAATAGCTTATATACCTGCAAAAGAACTGCATTTACATATGCTAAATTGATTAGTTCTGATATAATTCTAAATTGATACTTTCAAGCCCCAAAGCATGCGATGCTCACAGGAACATAGAGCAGTGTACAAAGCAAGACTATTCCCCTTTTTTGTTACTTTTTATTGATTTTGCTGTATACGCTCTGCCTTTTTAGATAATGCTTTGTCTGACATGAGCCACGTCTTCATGTTAAAAGTGTCACAATTTAGTGTAAACTTTGGAAACACAACTGCCAAAACCCAAAGTTCCTATAAATCTCACGTATTCCCAACCAATCTCTTGTTCATGCCATATATTCTGAAGACCATATTAGAGATGTCATGTTCAAGTGCCTTGAGCCTGGTTGGCACGTCTGCCAGTAAAGAAAACACTTTCTTGTTTTCAAGTCCATTTTATATGTGATTCCCTATTTTGTGATTCATCATCAGTAGGTCAGCCTCTTGACCTCTGTAGAAGCCCTGTCTTTCCCCAAAAAGAAACTACATGTTTCTGGCAGAAACATTTGACCGTGAGCAGCACAGGAGCTCTCCAAAGAAAACCATACTCTCTCTTTTTCCATCAGCCTGCAAATGAAGATTGAAGATAGGGAAAGAGGAGTGGTAAGAGGAGTCCTCTTACTGCCCTGCTGGAGGGGCCCCAGCTTTGCCAAGCATATGTGGCCAGTGCAGTACATCTGTCCCAGCTCAAAACCAGGCTCTGCTAGTGCTGGCTTTTGAGATAGCCTAATGTAAGACAAAGAAGTTCTTCAAAATCAGCAGTCCTGTGGTCTTAGTCCCTTATGCATGTTCAGATTTTCTTCTAGCACTACTGAAACCACACCAAGCCTATACATTATCTGGATGCCCAGGCAATATGGCCCTGAAAGTGCCTTTGGATCACTCTCACTGAGCTGATGTGAGGGAAGATGATAGACATAAAAGATGTCAGAATGGAAAAGCTAGGGGTAGCTTGGAGCCAATTAAAATAATAACACAGTTTACAAAGCTAGACAAAATGCTAAGAACAGATGCTAATAAATTACTGTTTTTGAAGTAGGTTTGCTGTTAGTGGGTTGTCTAGGTTTTGTTTGTTTGTTTTCATTTGTGGTTGTTTTAGGTTTTTTTCCCCCTGAAGAAAACTGGATGAATAGAAAGGATCAGAGCAGTAGCTACTGTGCTTTAGCTGTTCCCAGCTAGTGGCTGGCATTTTAGGGACATTCCCAGCAGGCATACTTCAGAATAGCTGTTTGGTTACTGTAGACTGGGTGTCTTGATGAACCATCCTTAGAATAGTATCGATTCAGCAGACTGTAGATGTGATTTAGAATTTAACCCTATTTTTGTGAAGTACCAAACACATGGCATAAATATGATAACCATAGCTTGCTTTGAAACTATTCTCAAGTGTTTCAGGAATACCTCTGGTATTTCAGAGTTTTATATAGAGATTTTATCTCCTATATAGAGCTGTATAGCTATAAAAAAAAACCCCAAACAAAACAGAAAAAAAAACCCGGAAATAATTATTTCCAGAATACCAATTATTACAAAACATTAGCAAAAGAGTTTAGTGCCCAATATATTTTATTAGTATAATTAGAAACAATGTGTTAAAAGGGAAAAAAAAATTACAATATGAATCTGCATGAGTTTATAATAATCTAACCTTACCATAAATTATTATAATACTCAATTAAAAGTGATAACTGAAATGGCAAAGAAGATCTTGGGGCAAAAGGAGGCTTTACGGAATAATTTTTTAAGTTTTTTAATTACAAGGTCCTTTCCCAGGAGGAAATGTTTATTTTGTTCCTTAAACAACTTTGATGCATGATATATGTTTCATTATTTATTACACTCCCGTGTGTGCAAGTTTTCCTTGAAAAATTATTTTGTCTTCTATACATTATATTTATTGAACATTTCCAATCTAGGATAGTCTGTGACTGATTATCCTAGAACTATAGAATAGTTTGGATTGCAGGGGACCTTTAACGGTCATCTTATCCAACCCCCTTCATCTACAGGGGCATTTTTTATCTCTTTGGCACCTGGCAGCAGGTCTAGCTGTACACTTGGTACCATTTATTAGAAAGAACTCTTCAGAACAGCAGCATTTTCAAATGTGAAATATAGCTGTATGGAAGTATTAACTTGAAACTCTTTTCCTTAGTAAGACAACAAAAGCAAGAAAAGTAACCCAATTATAAAAGTTCAGGCAGGTGCAGCTTTCTAACAAAGTTTCAACTAGAATTTTCTGCTCCTTGTTCCTCTCTATGTCAAGGTAGTAAATTTTCATTTTACAGAACACTCTTGTAATCTACTGAATCACAAAGAATTAAGACATTAGGTTTATAAATATGAATTAAGAATTACATTGCTACTGGTAATGTAAAAACTAGTTGCAAGCAAATAATGTCTCCACAAAATGTTGTTTTATTGCAATGTGTAATTGGAAAAGTTGTGTTTGTGGCGTTGAATTCCTCGCCTCTCTACAGATTTATTCCTACAAGTCTCTCTTCTTATGGTTTGTATAACATCTCTAGGACATTTGGATTTAATCAGAATGTCAACAGTGCCACAGTCTGCCACAGAAGGAAGACTGGGGTTGAGTTTTAATATTGGAGGCTTGGCTAGTTAATGGAATTGATGTGTTTACTGAAACATACGCTTGAGATTCCCTTGAAATCAAGCCCAGATCTAAAATTTCCAAGACAAGTTGTAATACTTTCAGCCAGAAGACCAAACCTACCATCTGTGAAGCTGAAACGTAGTTTTGCTGCAATTTGCAATAAACAGAACAAGGTCATATGAAAAATCTGCATACTGGCAAAAGCCTGAGGAGGAGGATCTGGGGCTGAGGAGGATGGTGCACACCTCTGGTGTTGAGGGGTTCTCATGCAGCTCCTCCATTGCCTGCAGCTTTTGGTTTTCATTTTCATCTGGCTGCAATGTCTGGCCACCTTGTAAAATTAGAATGTGCTTTGCTTCAACTGACTTTGTCCTGATAGGCATCCCTTTCAGCATTGATACTGTGCCCGCAAGCAATTTGCAGTCAAAATGTACAGCTTCCATCCAGAGTACTCAGAAGTCACCATTAAAACCAGAGTTACACCAACATCACAGTCAGGCTGCTCTTGCTCCCTGAGTATAGGTTCTGTTGCACTGTTTCATGTGTTATAGGAGAAGGATTCAATTACTCTTAAATCATCTCTAATAAAAATAAGAAGCCAATTAAAATAAATGCAGTCTTTTCCTTCAATGCTAACTTAAATTCAGGGTTTGGAAAGTTATTAAAGGTTGCTGTTGCTCTTATTGAATTGGTAGAGAGGAACCACAGGTTGTATTTTTAAATGTGCTTTCCTTATGTAGTACTGCACATCCTTTATCTTCTATTGCTATGAAGTATTTGATTAATAACTTCTATTTTAAGAAAAAAAAAATACTTTTGTCCTAGAAAAAGCAATGGAATTCTGTTAAATACCTACCTGAGAAGTCAATTTATGCGAGATGCTTTTCACCCTGATAAAGCAATTTATCCAAGATTTGAAAAGCTACAAATGAAGAGAAGCCATGAACAATTTCCCTGGACTCCCTAATGTCATTTTTCAACCATTGGCAAATAAACCCCCTCTGTAGGCATACAGGGGCAATGCAGAAGTTTAAGGGAAGTAACATCAAAAGGATCACCTGCAGATTCAAAATGCACTGAAGAGTCTCTGGAAGGTAAAATGGACTGGAGAATATCAGGGAGAAATTATTATTCATGTCAAAAGCCCCTTTGACAGTTTATGTCTTTACTTACTGACAAAACATTTGGAGGAATGTAGCAGGTATAGCTTGTGATTCCCGTTTCTTTATGTAGAACTGTAATTGCCAGGGGGCCAGGGGTAGAGCTGTGGTGCCTGTAGGTTGAGTTGTTAGGAAAAGTCACTGCAGTCAGTTTAAGTTTGATGACAAAAGGTAGAATAAAAATTGAGGATGATCCTTGTGAAAAGCATAGGCATGGGGTGACTTGCAGCTTTGCTAAATCATGTTATATACTGTTATGTACAAGCATTTAAGTATTTCTCTTCAGGCTTTACCACTATTGTTGCCACATGTGGCATCAATTTCTTGCAACCCATGTGGATGAAGGCTGTGAGCCTCTCCCCAGAGGTAAACTTGTCACAGTGCCAGGACAGGATTTCCCAAAGAGGAATGGGGAACACTGAAATGTTTGTGCTTCCTCAGCAGGAAAATTATAGTCTGGTGCCAAGGGCCAAATTAGGGGGCTTTCTGAGCACTTCATGAGGGGGTTGACAACAGGACACGGGGATGCAAAATTGCACCATATTATGCTGAATCACTGCAGAGATTAATTTTTTTTCTTCTGTATTTTTCTTTGTCTCTCTATATAATTTTGGCATTTTTTTAATCATTCTTTCAGTCTCATTCCAGTAGGCATGCACTGTATCACAGCAGTGCCTGAAGAGCTCTTTATACAATGTGAGCAAAAACCTTCTGCAAGGAATATGTAGCTTTCAAAGTAAATCAGAAAATAGAGTGGAAAGGAAACGTATTTTTTAGGTACTCAAGTGAGGTATAATACAGCCCTGCAGTCACAGGACAGGAGTCAAAGGTTGGACTTAGAGATTCAATAAAGTATGAAGAATCACACTTCTTAGGCTTCCTGCAGTATGTGATATTATTTGTGAGGAGATCCTGACCTGCTTGTTACTCCCTGCCTGCTGTTTCCTGGAGGTCACCTTCTCCCTGCTCAGGAGGTTCTAACAAAACCAGGAGCGGAACAGAGAGAATGAAGTGCTGTGTGTGAATCCTTCATTTACACTATGAAAAACATTTCAAGAGAGCAATAGAAATTGCATGGATGTGCTTCCTCCATTCTCTTCCAGTAACTGTGCCCATGCCTCCACTACCTCCTCACAGGATTATGTGTGAAATGTGTGGTATTATGAAATGTTGTGTATAA
The DNA here is from genome assembly GCA_025331215.1 of Actenoides lindsayi. NCBI lineage: Eukaryota > Metazoa > Chordata > Aves > Coraciiformes > Alcedinidae > Actenoides > Actenoides lindsayi. Next base: position 15,785 of record WTSP01003985.1, read on the forward strand.
AAAGGGAACTCTAATGCTAGAAGCATAGACTGCTAGAGAAAGTGGTCTTTTTCCTAGTTCTACTCTTTTTCCTTAAAACTATCCATCTCTGATATTTGTGATTTCAGCGTGTGGATTTTCAGATACTGAATTTCTATGCCTTGGTGCTTGTTATAGTCTCTCTTTTTTTGCCTGCTCACTTCTGTTTTCCTTTTTCTGTATAAATGGAAGTTTGTGAGCACTGTGTTAGAATCCATCATGGAAAAAAAATGATCTGGAAGTGAAGTAGCTAACTGTACTTTTTGTGCCTATCAAAGACATAGTTTCTTATGTGCCAGAGAAGAGAAACTAGTGAGTAAACAAAAAGGAAGAAGCAAAAAAGTAAGATCTCCTTCACTCCAGACTATGACAAAGAAAATGTGAACCTAAGGCTCATCATGTGGCCTGAATACTGGCCAAAAAAATCAATCCCTTCTATGGCCACATACTGATTTTATTGGCTTGCAGAATCCCGATTAATAAAGGTTTGCCTAGGAACCAATACTTAGGTACAATTTTTAACAGGTATCTATTGGAACATTCTTTTAAACAAAGTTTGACAAAGTGCACTATATTTAGACTTGGACTTTTCCACTGTCAAAACATTACATCTCAAAACTCTGCAGAATGCCCTCAGGGAGACCCACATTTCTGCATTTGATAAGAAAGCAAGAAAAGGTGTGTCTGGCATGAACAAGTCTTGGTCAAGTGCTTTAATTCTTGTACTGCATGCTGGGTGTGATCTGAAAACAATTAAGAAGAAGAGAATGTTCCCCTTTCCCTTTTCTCTTGATTAACCCTCTTCTGCCCAGGGTACTAGGCAGTTTACTGACTTTGGAAATAAGATTTTGTAGTGGAATACGAGAAGCGAAGTGCAGGACTTGTAGTAGCACCACAGGGTTTGTGCTGTAAAATCTCACAGATCCACACTTTGTGCTCTCCAGCCAACCTCCCTCTTGACTCAAAACCGAAGCTGAATCAAGGGTATTACCCAAGAAGCCAGAAGAAATTGGCCCAGAGCATCATTTTTGATTTTAGATTTGTGTGCCTTGGAGTTAAGTCATTATACCACTGCCATCTCTGAACAAGTACGTCTGCATTGGAGGAATATACCAGCATGAAACTGCCGTTTGGATATGGTCTGTAAAGCTAACACCAGAGATTGTACCTTCTTAGAGGTCAGCAATGCAAGATTGTATGCCCCTGTATGCCTCCAAGACAATCTCCTGTACATATAAAGCGTTCATTCAGAGGACGTGAATCATGATACTGTGTCCTTTCTCTGGAAAATCATATCAGCTGTGGTAAGCAATTGCTTCCTTCACTTGTAAACTTTGTCCTGCAGAACAATAGCCACAGGTTGTAATGGAAGATATGGCCTTAAATGTTCATGGTCTTTGTCAACCCCTTTTAACCTTTCTTCCCTCCTAGTATTCCCATGGAACAATCCAGTACACAGTCCATCGTATTAAAAGGGATCAAGTGAGTCCAGGTGTTTAAGAAAAGCATCCTTTAAAGATGTTATTTGATACTAAGATAATACACACTTTTTTAAGTGTCTCCTCAAACCAGCTTCAGGCACTTTATGTGTATCTCTATAATCAGCTGTGTAAAACTATTATTATTAGCTCAGATGGTGGTTATGTGGGAAAAGAGACTGTTCTCATCAACATGGATATCAAAGATAAGGGAGGGAAAATCCCAAGGCTTTTAGCATTGTAGCACTGAAAAACAGCTGTACTTTGCTCATGGCAGGTAATGCAAGGTCTCCTTGAGTAAACTGTGTGAGTCAGGCAGTTTGTTACTGCTTTCTAGTAGAGCTGTTTTAATTGACAGACATATTTTGAATGGGAAAATGTGTTCTTTTGGGAATGTTTGTACACTTTCTTATTAATAATTTGTTCAGTGATTACATAAAGAATAAGATTTCCAAGTAGGCAGTCCACAATTTGTTTATTGTCATACATGAAAACACTTTGTCACGTAGAGCTTTCTGCAAATTACTTGCTGTGAGTTTGATCAGTTATTAGAGAAATCAAATGTTCTATCTCCAGCACTGCAAGAGCTCAGTCTCAGCTGGTGTAGTACTCTCTTTTGACTGTGTGCACCACATTTTCATTACAGAACCAGCCCACTGAATATCTGGAAACTTCGGAAAGTACAATGGTGTTAGTTAAAATTTTTCTTATGTTTTATGTAAGTGAAAGCATGAAGGGGGGTGGGGGGGGAAAGACTTCCTAGGAATGTAAATTACTAGAGTAACAATCAATCACATGCAATTTTGTTGTAAGTAATGAAGTGGCTCACAGGATCATTCAACTGCTAACTAATGGAAGGAGAATTCATTGCATTTACTGACAAATGTTCAATGAAATTCACTTTTTTTTTTTCCCTTCCTAAAAACACTATCGCTACCCGTAACAGGGAGTAAATGTAAAGAGTATTATCTCAAGTAAGTTTGGGAGTGGTTAAGTGTCCATCAGTATGAAAGGAGGAAGAGCATCATCTAAAAATCTTTTGGAGATCTTCCCTATGTATCTACTTCTACTTAACTGTTAGTCTAAACTTGGATTTTCTTCTTGAAGCATGAGTTCTGAAAAACAAAGGGAAAAGATCTTACAAACAAAGCACTTGCAAACAATGGAGATCAGTCTGAAGATCCTGATATGAAAGAAATCCAACTCTCTGAATTATTTATGTAGATGGCAATGAAATATTTTCTTATGAAATGCCTTTTGACTCACAGCAGGGCCGATGGGCTAGCATGGTTATACTGCCGTTGCCTGCGAAATTCTACAAGATTCTGTTTGATACTAAGTCTAAAGGAAGTGTTAGAAGAGCAGTATATAAAAAGGGGAGTGATAGAGAATGTAGTGGTACTAACATCTGCTTATATGAATGTTTTTATTAAGAGAAGGGAAAAATTAATTTTGAGGGAGGAAGGGACAATATTGCTTTGCAATAAAACAAACTGTAGCTGCTCTGCTTTTTAATATTTATAAGAATTTTTACCCCCCAATGATGCAAAATGCCTTTGTAAAGTGCAAGAGGCACAGCAGCCCACAAAATTGAGCAAGATTTCCTATCTGCAATACACCATGGCAATCTGCCCTCTGAAGTCTAATTATCTCTTTCAAAAGACTTCTGCGCTTGTGCAAGCTGCACAGAATTTCTGTTCCTAATTCTTTTTCTTTAGAGTAATAATACTGGGAGAAATATATTGCTATCCAAACAAATTGAACAACATTTAAACAGTCAAAACATTGCTGTGGTTATCAAGCATGTAATAAATTGTGTTTCCCCGGACAGAGTATGATCCAGGCTAGGCACCCAGTGATGCTGGTTTGTTGACTAACACTCAATTGTCCTGAGTCATGCCAGTTTACAAAATGGCTTCCTCATTCCCACCTTTTTGGTCATAGTGTTAGGGGTAGCACTTGCTTATGGTGAATGCAGATCATAAATTGCTCCTGAAATCCCCATTTGTATCACCACTCGAGGCTTACTCCCCTCTGCTCTTTCATTTAGTGAAGACCTTTTCTATGCATCTGCCAAACTACTCAGTCAGGGCCCTGCAGCACTTGCAAGCTTGTTTTGCAGGCTTGTGTGCAGTCCATGTAGGAGGGGTGGGGAATGTTTATGGTACCAGCAAGTCCTTGTGTCATCCAGTCTGAATAACCTTGGAAAGTGACTGCTGTCGCTGGTGCTCCCTGGTGTCATCACATCTATTAAAAGTAATATTAAATGTTAAGTCTGTTGAGAAACAGTGAATCGTAATCTGCTGTCTCCAAGTTCTAATTGACCTCAGCATTTTTAATCACTGCATGCATAGAAAGCATAGAAAGCACACTTTAAAAATGAGACTTTTTGCAATCTTGTTTTCTACATGCTAGCTTCAAAATGTAAAGGCAAAACACTAGTCTTCACAGAAATTAAGGCAAGGACAATAATATTGAGTGTAAAACTTACATCTCATTTGAAAGAATACTGTATTTCTGTGACTTATAAAACAAAATACAGCTGATACTAAAAGAGGAATAGCTTGAAATAACACATTTAATGCCAGAAGTGCCATTGATTTTGATGTCCTTATGCAGACGATGTTGATACAAATTACATAGTAAAAAGCCTGGAAACATTATGGTACTGAAGCTAAAAGAACTTTTTAGAAGAGAATACCTTAAGAACTGCTTATTTTATAGAAATTGAAAATGCGCATCATATAAAAAAAGTGGTGCGCTTACATAAAATTATAGATGTAATTATTAAGGCTTCTGACAGTTGAATTTCATAAAACCAGAGAAAATACAGTTCCCTTAAGTACAAAGACAGTCAGTCAAACAAGGAAGTATATACAAAACAGAATAATCATGTAGAATAATCTTAATCAAAAGAACATGGGAAGGATGGAGGATACTAAAAATTTAAAATATTTGTAGGTGTGCGGACGTTACGCATCCGCTAAATAGCTCCTTTGATGTTGGTATTCACCTTTTCATCAGAAAGTATTTCAGTATCAGGAAGACTTCAGTTTGCAGGAATCAACCCTAAGAGTATCTTCCCTCTGACAGTGTATAAAATTATTTTAGCTCAGTCTTATATGTTTTGCAAGTAGGAACTTTGTAGCTTATTAGAGGACTGACTAACACAGTTGTAAGACTTTGGCAAGCAAATCTTGGCTGTTGCTGCTTGCTGTGATTTGGTAAGGTAGCATACCCTGCTTCCGAAGTCAAACATGAATAGACCATTATACTTGATGATAGACTGTTTCCAGGTTAAGATGAAATATTCATACTGTGTTACAGGCTTTTCTCAGTAGCACTCTCTTCTGTAGGCCATTTCATCTCTCAATTGTAACAGTTCTTCCATTCCTGACAATAACCTTACATGACAGTAAAATATTATTTTGGGTTACAAAAAATGTAGCAGATGATCTCTTCCTAAAAGAATTCTGAAGATTCGCTTCAATTTTTGAAAACCAAAAAATCACTTATGTCTACACATGGAGGAAGAGTGCTGTGAAACTCCTGTGCCTACTATTTGTATTACAGAGTGTGAAGCAGCAACTATGGAGTCAGGGTGTGGGCAGGCTCCTCTCCCTGACTGCCAGCAAGCTTGGCAGTGCAGCTGTGCCAGCACAGAGGGATGTTTGTTGTGCTAAATCTGAAGCCACTGTAGGATACATTCACTGCCCTTTCAGAGTCAGGCCAGTCTACAGCCACTATAATACACCCATGATGCTTGACAAAAGCTGGTGTTTGTCCTTTTTTTCCCACATTTACATTCCTTTGTAGAGCACAGCTTCAGAGCCCTTAATACTCAGACATTTGAGAATTTCCTGACAGTCCCTTTGGATTATTTTCCATACATGTTCCTGACTTTGCTACTCCATGCACTTTATGCCTCCTCTTTGAGTTATCAACACCAGCAGCTGGTGAGATTTCCATTTTTCTGCATAAGGCAACTGCGATGGATAAGCCACACTGACTTCTGTTCAGGAGTTTAAAATGTGGACAAAAATGAAGGCAAAGCAACAGCTTTTCTCCCTTTGTGCTTCAAGATCTGTACCAACTGAGGTATATCCTACCTCTCTCAACCCCCAGACCTGTTCTTCTAGGCTTCCTCAGCCTATAGAAGTTACCCCATTCACACTGCAAATGATCCAAGGAAAGAACTTGTGGAAGACCTCTGGTTCCAGAGCAATGGGACTGGGGCAGTGTCAAGGCAAGTCCTAGGATCAGAATGTCTGGACAGGATGAGGTAATGTTTTGCTCACATCCAGCTTAATGTCCTATTTCCAACAGTGGCCAGCAGCAGGTGGCAACTGGGAAAAGAACACAGAAGAGGACAAGTATGAAAAGACGCTTTGCTGGTATTTCCTCTGAGCTTTAGGCAGCCTCTAACGCAGGGACTTTCAGTAACCAGAGTTTGTATCTTCATTTTTGTGCTTAATAGGTCTCAATGGACTTCCTATGACTTTTTCTAATTACTTTCTGAACCATTCAGTTTTACCACGCACAACAACTTGTGGTAATGAATTCTGTGATTCAGTTGGTGTTCTGTAACAAAATGTTTCCTTTTCTTTAAATCTTTTCAGTAATTTCGTTAGGCGCCCCTGATTCTCTTACCATAAGAAACAGTGAATGGTTTTACTCTGATCTATTTTCTAATTACCTACATTGTATTTTTTTTCTCTGCTTTACTAGAGGAAAGCAGCTTGACACCTTTGTTGCTCTTCTCAGTACATCTTCTGGATACATTGCATTTTTTTTTTGAGACAGGTTGACCAGCAGTACAATCTATATTGATAAGAAGAATTTAAAGAGTAGTGTAACTGTATTTTTCTCATAATTCATATTTATTTTTCCTTTCAGAAACTGACATTTTTATATACATCTTTACTGGATGGTAATAGTTCATTTAAAGCTCATCACTATGTGTATTTATAAACATAGTCATGCACTCAGAGGAGAACTTGTCTTTACTCTGCATTTATCAATAGTGAATTTCATCTGCTTTCTTGTTTTTTAATGTTTTTTGTAGATTTTACTTTCCCACATAACTTTGTATCATCAGCAAATTCCATCACCTTCTTGTTCTCTCCTTTTATCCTAATTATCTAGTAAGTGGAAAAGCATGGATCTCTCTTGGGCTGCATTGACAATCTTTCCTCCTCTGTTGTGAAATCTGACCTCTTGCTTACTGTACTTTAAAGGATATTAAATGATGAGCCCTCTCATCCTACAACAGCTTCATTTCTTTGGTGAGCTTTCTGAAAATATAAGTACACTGTATTATTCTTATCCACATGCTTATTGACTCCTTTAAATAAAAAACTGTAGATTTACAAACCAAGAGTTACAAATTTTGTTGATAGTTTGCTAATTCACTTATCCAGATGTCTTCTAATTCTATTATTACAATTTAATTTCTTCATGAAGCTTTGAGTAACACCAGAGGTCCTTTACAACCACAGAGTTCATCAAACATTTCTGTGGAAAAAAAAAGAAAAAGGAAAGTTACTGAAGATCTAAACCAAGTCTAAAATATTAAAGGTTTCTTTTTTCTTTTTTTTTCAGAATTGCTTTCAGTCTTCTAATAAAGACGATATGTAATTACAGCAATGAAGTATCTGTCAGTACTACTGAACTTCAAAACCAACAACTATAATTTTGGTGCTTGAAGAGACAGATGAGAGAGACCACAACAGCATATTTAACACTATATTTAAGAAAAACTGCATCTTTATGATCAACTAGTTTTTAGGGTTTTATCTCTTCTATTCTCAGCATCACCTTTCCATTCACTGAGGCTTGTTGAACTTACAATAAGCAAATAGAATCTGTAAAGCTGTGTGTGTGCCTAGGTTCTCAATGGTGTATACAGCACTGCAGCTAAATGCGGTTGAATGCAAGAGAGACAACACACTGCAAATTGGTTTTGGGGAAACCTGCAACAGTAATCAGAACGAGATACTAAAATGTGAGAGAGAGGTGAGAGTTAAGCTGCTAAATCTTAGGGGGAAAACGAATGTGTATAGGATACAGTTGCTTAATTCAAAGATAATATACTAACAGACAGCCTTTAAATGCTTTAGCTAGCTAGGATGACTGTATTTGATTTTTGAGGATAAACTGTAGTAATTATCCCCAAAAGGACACAGTGAGTAACCATCCACAGGTTTTCTACATGATATTATGGGAGCAAATGAATCAAGCATATGCTTGTGATGTGGTGCTAGTGGGGGAGGGAAGGAGAAAGAGACCAGATGTTCCTTAAGAAGCAAGATTTAACAAGAAATAAAAAGCAGAACTTCCTCCTAATAAGACCAACATACGCCTTCTTGGTTTTCATTCACAAGAAATTTCAGGAATGTCCTGCACAGATTTACATGGCTCAGGAAAAGGTATGTACAAAAGACTTTCATACAGTTACTTAAGAAAAACAACTACAAAAACAGGTAGCAAAGAACGAAACAGAATTCACTCTTTTTAGACTAATCCTTAATCCTAGAATGCACTGCCTAAGCAGGAGCAAGTAGAATAGAAAATCAGTAATTCTTATTACAACAATGAAATGGCATCCAGAATGATCTGCTGTTGCCATTAGCCTTATTCTGGCTCTTCATAAATTCTGATTATACTTTTGACCTATTTACATAAAAAATAACACCGTATTTCAGACGTTATTCCTACTTAGAACTGGCATTATGTGACTGCTCATCAGCTGTCTTTAAGTCTGCTTTTTCCAGGTGTCTGAGAAGAATCATTTCATTCACATCCACTAAAAGGATCCTTGTATCTTAGTTATCCTTTTTTTTAGAGGTGGCAATGAAAACTTACAACCTATAGCTAAAAGCCATGATGTTGTCTGAATTGGAAACTGATCTGGAGTCAACTAAATATAATGGGAGCATGTGACAAGCAGTTGATTATGTCTTCAAACAGACAGAACCTGTTTATTATATAGAGTCACTTCAATGATTATTAATGCAAGCTTTTCCCACACAAGACAGGACTATGGCTTTCTAAAGCATGTGAATCTTGCTATAAATATGAGGAATACAGCTGGTCATGAGGTGGCAAGATATTGATTGCAAAGCAGACATTTTGTGTGTTAATGATCTGAATCAATGCTTCTATTTGAAATGTCAGCTGCATTACAATTGCGTAGTCTTCAGAAATGGTGTATAACAGAACTGAACTTTAACAACTCTGTCCTAACAGAGGGATAGTCTATTTTATTATGAACCAGTCTGGCAATGTAAAAAGGTCTACTGTGAATTAGAATCTGGTTCTATTGTTTCTGAGCAAGTATCAGCAACCTCCTTACAGGGATACATTACATTAACAACATAATGAGCATTTAATGAGTGTTAAGGAAAGAATACTTACAGTTGTACTGCAAAAAGGGAAAAATAAGGCTTAAATCAGACTGTTTGCCCAAAATTCAAATGCCTGATGAATAATCAATTTTTCTGATCACCTTTCCTAAGCAATTATTTATTATTTGCATAATTTATGCCTCTGTGAAGGATGAGATTAAGTAGTAAATACAACGGATTCATCAATTATACTGCCAGTGTTTTCCACATCAGTTTCAAAACACATGATGAAAGAACAAAATGTCAATGAGATGATGACATGAAGATAGGGAGACATCTGTGTCTAGTGAAAATTAACTCTGTTCAGCTAGCGGTGTACCTAGTGAGCATCCTCAAACTGCAGGGCGGTCTGTATATGTATGCACATGCATACGCCTCAGGCTCCAAACTAATTTTCACAAAATTCCCTGAACAGAATGTTCTGTTTCTAATAAACTACTGTTGACCAAATAAGTATGAACTGAAGACCTGGAGGTCGTTTCATGTTTATTTGATAAGTTATTCTAAATATAGACCTGTGTAATTGCAGTTGAAACTAAAGTTCTGCCATAAACATGGCAGAGTCCTAGTATGATATGCATTTGTCCTCAAGGCCACATTTGAAAACTTCCATATTGATATCTTTGATATACTAACAAATGCTGACATGATATGTTATTGTAGAATACATAATTTTGACATCTAAGCATAAATATTATGCTTTGGAAAAATAAGAAAAACACAGATTTAGTTTTAGACTATACATTTTTCTAACGCTGTCACTGCTTTTTTTTTGTAAAAAAAGCTAGCATAAATGAGAGTTGGATAGTGACTATGTGATACAGTTTTTCAGAGAAGATGTGTAACTGCAGGCAACAGAGGTTGTTACTTACCTGAAACTCTGAAAATCCAGACCATATGCAGCTGAAATATGGTGCTTCCAAAAGTGTAAACAGATTTTGAAATCTGATCAAATTATTTTGCAGAATGAGGAAATGAAAGATTTTTTTGAGCCAGAATATAAATACTAATAGAGTAGGAGTTTGATTCAGTTTTCCACTGAGAAAGCAACTCCCCTAAAGGAGATGCTGTAATGGCTTCCTCTCTTTTGCAGTTTTATTTCAAGAATAATCAGATATAAAACATAACCTATACTTCAAGTATCCCAGTCTAGAACCAAGGACTGCCAAATTCCCTCCTTGCCCATGTTTGTTCTGTTTAGTCTCTTCAAATTGACACTTTCTGCTGAACACTGAACAGCATCAATGGTCAAGGTGGAGAATGACCCTCATTTCATTCTGATTTTATAGGGAGCTGGTTAGTACAGAAAACAGAATTCTCTCCCTACCTACTCAAGTCTGAAGTTCCAGGTTTACCACTTCTGAAGCTAGTATGCAAATGATGGCTTCCTCCTTGCTGAGTGTCTAATTTGAAAAGAGGATGTGGTATTGTGAAACCTGTATGGACAGCCACACCTAACCCACAGTTTTCTGTAAAGAACCTGTTTTAAACACACCCCTTAACTTCGTGTTACCTATTGGTCATCTCTTTTCATCCTCTCTCAAATTTATAGTGCCACTGGATTACCCTTTGGAACTATTTGGACCTTCTTAATCAGAAATACAGATTTCTGCAACTGTTTTTACTTCTAGTACTTTGTACTTCCCCATTTCATCATTCAAATTAGTGGGTTCATGGGGAAATATGCCTGAGAATGTGGGAGTTCTGCATGCCTCGGTTCTAGTCCCTCCTTCCAGGACAGCATGTGCATTCTGCACTGTATTTAACTTTTACTGGAACAGCATTGGAAGCAGACTGCTGTCTTGTTTTCCTGTGTCTTAACAGTCTACCTTTTTTGCTAGGAAAAACCAATTCCTGAATTAATTTTACCTTACTAAAAGTAGGTTCCATTAAAAATTAAAGGAGAGGTTAGGCTTTTATGCATGGTCTAATTCAATCCCCATTTTAGCCACTTGTGGTGGGTTGACCCTGGCACGGCACCAGGTGCCCACCAAGCCCTTCTATTGCTCCCCCCACCCCCGTCAGCAC
>WTSP01003987.1:0-49189 GCA_025331215.1 Actenoides lindsayi
GTGGGTGGTGTGTGTGGTGTGTGTGGGTTGTGTGTGTGTGGTGTGTGTGGTGTGTGTGTGTGTGTGGTGTGTGTGCGAGCGCGGCTGCCTGTCAGCGTGTTTATATATGTAATTTAAAAAGATATCCCGGAGGTATGATGCATGCGATTAGATTGCCGAGCTCCTAGTGCCGTCCATGGCTGTAGCGAGCTTCAGCTCGGCTCGGGAGTGTGTGGCTGACTGATGGGGAACTGCCTAAAAGTAAAATATTCAAAGGCATCGCAAGACCAGCCTCTTTACCAATGTGTGAACGTGAGCTCACTTTCTCCCTCTCTCCTCCTCTCTCCCACTCCTCCCTCCTTCTCTGTTTTTTTTCTCCCCGAAAGGGAGGGATGAGGGAGATGTTCTGGGCAACATCAGGACGGTGTTGGGGGGTGGGGGAAGGTAGGGCTGGAAGTTTTTTTTTCAGCTCTTGTAAACAGCTCAGAGGAAACTGAGAATCCAAAGTGCTGAGTTAAAGTTATCCCAACCGCTGGCTGCGCCGAGCTCTGCCTCAGCTCCCCCCTCGCGCTCCCTTATTTTGCAGGAGTTTGGGTCTCGAAGGACAGACCCTCGCTCGCCTCTGATTCTTGGGCTGCACAGAGGGAGGTGGAAAGAGGGGGGCACAAGGAACCCCCACCCACGAGCATCCCTCTGACACCCGAAAGAGACCACGCTCTGTCCCACGGGGACTCCTTTGACAACAAGAATTTGTAGGACGCAATCGTGAGGGGATCCAGAGTTAAGGCGCTCGTGAAATGAATATATTATTGTCGTCCTGCGATTGCATCGCTCCCGGTAGCATCTTGGCAGGGATGAGGAGCACGGGAACACCTCCACGCCAGGCCTCCCGCTGCTTTTGTGTGTGTGCTTTTGGGCTGGTTTTTTTCCCCAAATGCCATTTCCAGCTCCCTGACAATCCGGCATATTAAACCCGCAGCACAGCCCATTTGCACAGAGAAGGAAAATACTACCGAGACTTGTAATAACCAACAATCCCCCAGAGGGGGATCAGAGACAAGAGAAGCAGCCTGGTGTGCACAGCCGCCTCCCGCACCCGCTGCGCACCCTCACCGGGCAGACAGGCAGACAGATGGACAGACAGGCTGAGGGTGCAGCTCTGACACCCAGGCAGGCAGGGGCTGGGAGGTGGCTGAGCCCCTTCGGGGGATGGAGCTTTGGCGTTGCAGATCTGTCAAGGCTCTTTGCTGGATTTCTCCTCCAAACCAGGCTCGGCCACCTCCCCGTTAACAGCAGCCAGACTGGCAGTGTCAGCAGATTTGCTCTTGCAGATCTAACGAGAGCTGGTGGAGAAGATGCTGCCCACAGGGCACATAGCTTGGCTCACATGGGAGCTGCTGAACCCACCAGCGTGCAAGCTCACCAGCACAGCCAAACCTACTCAGGTCCCCAGTAACACCAGCATCAGCTTCCAAATCATCAGATTTTCACCAGCCAGATTAAAGTTTGGATTTGCCTCCTGTTCACTAGCCACTGGGACTAGCACCCATGACCCCGAGCTTAAATATTAACTACAATGTCCCCAGGTGGCCACCACGCAGCAGAGAACCTCCCTGGACCCAGGATGGCAAGACTAAGCCTATCACCCTCCCTTAAAAGTGCAGGGGAAGAGGCACTGCCCTTAGACCTGGCTTAAAACCAGAGCAAATCCACAATGCAGTGCCAGCACTTTCAAAAAGGAGGAAAAACCCCTCAAATTCTGACAATTATAAAAGCTGGGGCAATAATATAGATGGAGCATTGGTTAACAGGGGTTGAAAGAAAAGGACTCTTCGACACTTTCATACTTTGTGTCTTAGTCAGCACTGGGCTCACAGCCTGGTACGCTCTCCAGCACCAGCAGTCAAAGGGTCTTGCCTCAAAAGTCTCCCTTTAAATGTATTAGAATAGTAGGAAATATTAGAAAAGGAAGCGAGCATTCCCCCAGCCTTTCCCTGGGTTTTGCCTCCCTCTTTGGGGCCATCAGCTCTGGTGCTGGTAGGAGCCCAGCCCGGTTCCCAAGTGCCACCCCGCTCCACAGGCAGGAGGAGCCTCCGCTGCCTCAAAACACCAAACGACTCCCAACTGCCCTGACCCTCTGCATCTCGTCCCAGACATGGGACATAAACCAGGGACAGGAGGGCAGGCACATGCCATCATGTGCCAGCCTCCTGTTTCCATGGTTCCCCGTCACTATTGCTCTCGAGGGCTCAGGGTTAGGAGGCAACTTGTTCCAGAAGGGAAAAGATGCTGTGTTGACAACATTGCTGAAAAAACCTGGCTGGGGGTTGCACTGGCAGGCAGGTGGCATCACCCTGAGATGCCCTGACAGCCTCTATGGCCCCATAGTGACTAGGGTGGCCTGCCAGTCCCTTCAGTGCAAGGTGCCATGCAGAGGGAGGTGACAGCCCTGAGGGCTGGGGTGGCATTTGCTCACCCTGCCCAGCCCAAGATGCCCGTGGTCACTGCCTTGATGTCCTGGAGGAGAGGTCAGCACAGTGCCCACTGCCATGGCAGGCTGACCTAGGGCAATGGGGCTAAGGGATGGAGACAGAGGACTTGGTGCCCATGGCCAGTGGGAAGGCTGAGATGGGAGCAGTCTGGGCAATCTGTATGGAAGAAATCACTCCATCTTTCTCAGGTTCCAATTCTCCCCTCTCCAGGTAAGCACCACAGCCCTCCTGCTTTCTTTCTACCTCCTTCCCACAGACCTGACCTGTGATGCCAGCCCTGTCAGCGGAGCCCCCGTCCCTGCCGAGCCCCAGCCCTCTCCTCCCACAGCTTCTGCACGGCAGGGAGAGATCCAGCTCCTGTTCAAGCCATCCTCCATGAGCATGGCAGGGGGTGAGGGTGGGTTTCCAGGCCCTCTGAGCCTGTGCTCGCAGCGCGCCATGTTCCCGCAGGGACTGTACCCACCTGCCGACGGCTTCTCCCACTCCCCCCGTGCCCTCCCACATTGCCTCTCCTCCTCCCCGTGTGCTGGGTGCAATGAGAAATGTACTTGGCTCCCAATCCTCGAGTGGGAGGTGAAGGCAAAAAAACCTGAGTCTTCAGCTCCACAGCATGTGGGATGTGGATAATGGCAGATCCCCACCCTTGACTCCTCCACCGTCGCTGGGGCGAAGACAGAAACCCCAAATCCAGACCCTCAGGGCTGAGCCCACCTCCCCTCATGTGTGAGGACAGCCTCGTTATTCAGCTCCTGGAGAAAAAAGGGTGACTTCTTGTGTCCCCTGCAAAGTCAGCTTCCTGGGATCTTCTGACAAACACCTTTAGTTGGGGTGGCCCCAGGAAGAGACCCTATGAGCTCACCCTGGGAGAGCTTTGGGAAGGAGCTGCAGGAGCTGCCCCAAGACTGTGGTGCTGGTGTGATGCTGGGAGTCCAGTGACGATCCCATCTCCAGACCCTTGGGACACCAACCTGGCCAGAACAGGAATAATCCTGGGATTTTCAGTAAAGTAAGACTGAAAGCACCAGTGTGGTAAAGCCCAAGGAATCCACAAGATCAGCCCTGACTCTGCCCCTTGTACCCCTGAGCCAGACAGACTGGGAAGTGGAAGATGATGAGAGGGCTCATTCTCATTTTTCCTCCCACCAACGTGGCCAAGGGCTACTGCAGGACACTTGTGCATGCCAGGTTGGGTGTTCCTCCTTCATCCTCCTCCCAGAGCCACTCCAGGATACTGCCTGTTGTATGGATCACCTGGTTTATAGCTCATAAACAAGTTTCAGTCATATCTAGTGCAAACAGGCGACTCACAGCAGGCTGGGGGGGGAGGTTGAGGGTGGTGTGTGTAAAAGCAACCCATCCTGGGATGGCCTTGAGGCCCTGTCTATGTGGAGAGGCCCCGTGGGGAGCTGTGTCAATAGCTCAGCCCCAAGTTGGCCATAAACCACAGAGCAAACAGGACAGTGCTGTAACCTGCAAGGAACTGAAACCGGAGCTGAGCCTTGAAATCCCTCAACAGATGATGTGCCCTGAGCCTCGATCCAAACCAAAATTCAGTTGCCTGAGAAAGTAAGATAAAGAGAACCAGGAGGGTTTCAGCCCAACCCTCAGCGGGGATAATCCAACCAGGCATAGTCTTGCCACAGTCACATAAGTGAAGGGATAAAAAAACCTAAAATCCAAGTTAGGAATTGGGAGTTGCCTCTCCAGTGCTACATCTCACCTGTATGGAGACCCTTCCCCCTCGGTCGGGACATCACAAGGTCACATTTCTGGGATTGAGAGCTCTTACCTGGAGGAGTAATTGAATATTTAGTAATATTTATTTGCTGTAAGTTTGCAACTGCAAGTGATAAACTAACACACACATAATATTTAGCACCCTTTTTGGGTTGTTATTATGTATTCTTGTTCTTAAGTTGTAATAGTGCATTCTGCCATTGTATCCTTGAAAACCTGCATTAGTGATCTGTTA
The DNA here is from genome assembly GCA_025331215.1 of Actenoides lindsayi. NCBI lineage: Eukaryota > Metazoa > Chordata > Aves > Coraciiformes > Alcedinidae > Actenoides > Actenoides lindsayi. Next base: position 4,444 of record WTSP01003987.1, read on the forward strand.
GTTCTGTGAGTGAAGTTCAAATAAGTTGTTTGCTTGAACCTTGCAGTCCAGTCTCTTTCTCACCTGGCGATGTTGGACTTGTCACCCTGAATGTTGCTGAAATGAAGCTCCTGGTTGCCATCCCAGCTTGCCCAGCATTGTCCCCAGCGTGTAATGCCTCTTTCTCCTCTCTCCTCCTTCCTAATCCAGCCCTGCTGCCAACTGCAAAGTCTTGCCCTGAAAAGGAATAACAAGACTTTAGGAAATGGCTTTGCAGCTCCTGCTACCCGAGGAGGGGAGGATTTAGCCTAAAGCCTGTATAAATGCTCTGTATGTATTGCAGGCTCCCTTCCCCCAGCTTCTCTGATCCCAGGAGACCCCTGCACAATCCCGATGCCCGTGGCCTGTGAGCCGGTACTGCAGGAACAGGCTGGAGGACAACGTGCTGGGGGGGTTAGAAGGGGCTACAGCCAACAGGACCCCCCACCCCTATGCAGCTGGGGTTGCAGCACTGCCTGCATCTCCATCAGGTGGGGGTGCTGAGCCCAGGAGGGATGCTGTGGGATCCCAGTTTAATCACGCAGCCATTGTCCACGTCGCCGGCACGTTCGGTTGCTGATTTACTTGTAAAGACCAGTTGTACCGAGAGACTGGAATCTGCCCAGCTCCATGTCCTCACTGTGGCTGGGAAGATCTGGGTGAGGGAGGTGACAGCCCAGGGAGCTGCTGTGTCCACCCCCACCCAGCCCTGGGCAGCCCTGGGGAAGTGAAAGCCAGGCTGCTCATACAGGGCAAAGGCAGGAGCAGACATTCCTCCTCTGATAGAAACCAGACCTCAGGCAGAGCTGCCGGAGCTGGTGGGGAATGCGGTTAAACCAAACCAGCCCAGGCTCTCCTTTAAACATGGAAACAGCGTTCGTCTGCTCCAGGACGGAAGTCCAACAGATGTGGCACCGAGGTCTGCGGTACCACCAGGCACCAGTGGGACCCTACCCTGAGCTCCCAGCTCAGGGGGGACCCGTGGGGCCACCCCAATGTCCAGCTTGCTCCCCCCACATGTGGGAACACGCTGGTGTGGGGTGCCAGGGACAGCAGCTTGCGGACAAGGACAGACCAAGCACTCAGGTAATGCTTGGGAAGGGAGCATGGGATGAAGACACCCAGGCAGGACCTGTAGCAGCAGCGGGCGGAGGGGAGGTGGGTGGGTGAGATGGAGACAGTGCAGCCTCCCCATCACCTTCTCAAAGCTTGTATCAGCTTTCCATTCCCCTCCCCACCAACCTGCACAATCAAAAAAACCCAAGGATGAGGAAATTCAGGGGAACAAAAGGAGGCAGAGAAGGGTTCTGGGAGCAGGGCTGGGTGCTGCCTGGTGCAGGGCAGGGCAGAGCAGGGCAGGGTAAGGCAGGGAAGGGCAGGGTAAGGCAGGGAAGGGCAGGGCAGGGCAGGGCATGGCAGGGCAGAGTGAGAAGCTGCCAGAGCAGCACTGGAGAGCACTTCCCACTCAGATCAATCTGATCTCAGCCTGAGAACTGTTGCAAAAACCTCCAGTCCCACCTTGGAATCTGAGGAAACTGAAACCTTGTGATGCAACCAGGAGGCACGAAGCAAGAGGTGCTCACTCAGGAAGCAGGTGACAGATCCAGTACCAAGGGGCTGCAGGGTCAAGGCCATCTGCCAGCTGCTAAACTTCCTCAGGCCCTGAACAGCCTCCAGTGTCACCACATTCCCCTTCACCCCCCGTGCTGAGCTCTCCCACCACCAGAACTGGCCACGTCCCCGGGAGCACAGCCCCTGTGACAGCCAGACCCTTCAGCAATAAGTGAGGATGACAGGGTTATTGGGAAACAAGTCGACGCTTCCAAACAGATTCTCTTTGCTGCTCTTTTGCTTCCTGAAGCTGGTCTGAGCATGGCAGGGGTTGCTCAGGAAGGCCAGCGAGTTAATATATTCATGTCATCTTGCATTTGGTGCCAGGGCATGAAGTAAACACCGTCAGGGACCTCGCTCTGGTTCAAAGACAAGCCCTGCTTCTTATTCCGATCACATTATCCATGCTCCCCGTACAGATTCATTGATTCATATCTTAAAAAGAAAAGCCTTCAAAACCCATTAAGTCTGCCTTGCCATTCCAGCCCTGCTCTCAGGGGCAAGGGCAAGAAACATTAACTAACCTGCTCACATTACCTCGCCTTTGAACCAAGCATCTCTCAGCATCAGTCAAGAGTGTTTGGAAGTGATATGTTCCCACGCAGGGAAGGTTTTGGCCACCGAGGTCACCCAATGTCACACAAGTGGAGGGACCAGCACCTAAGCACTGCCCCTGCACCGGGCTCCCTTTGGCACCTGGGGAGCACCCGCGGCTCGTGCCTACAGAGGCACGGTGGAGCAGCCCAAGCTATGGTCCTCTCTTTGCTTATGGAGGACTGCCTGGTTATAAACAGGCCCCTGTAGGATCAAGCTCCTGTGGCTGCTCTTTCTCAGGGCCTCAGACCTTGCTGGTGTCAGCCTGGCTGGGTCTCGGCGAGGGGAAAAGGGTTTGCGAGCAGAGACATCCTCCCAGGGATTACGAAAGCCACGCTGCCTATTGCCAGGGAAAAGAAGGTCCTTCCAGCCTCTCGGGCTCCAGCTCAGCCAGCAGCTGCTGTTTATTTGGCTTCAATGACTTTACAGCATACTGAAAACGTGCTCCTGGGGGGCCCAGCGTGCTCCAGCACGGCTGGCTGGGACACTGGGCTCAGCCGCCCCACGTGCTCCCCGGTGCCTTGCGCAAGGCAGCTCCACACCCTCCAGCCTGACTTCCACTCGGGAAGAAATTATTCACTCTCATTTTCAGCTGGCTGCAGGAGACAGTTTGGGATGTTTCTTCCACCCCCTTCCTGAAGGTTTCCCATCCCACCGGTGCCAGCAATGAGGATGGATCTGTCCCTTCTGCCCCTGGCTGACCCCCAGTTCGGGGCTGGAGACTGTTTACTGGACGGGCTTAGAGGGATCTGGTTTTACTGACATTTCAAGTGCTGCTTGTGAATGTTGTTTTTTAGGGTTTGGAGTGCTACGAGAGGACGTGTCCTCCATGAGGGGATTAACCACAGCCATCCCAGGCCCTCTGCCTTGGCTGGGCTTGGGGGGCATCTCTGGCCCCAGCTGGATGGCAAAGGAAAGCCAGGCTTCCTGAAAAGCTCAGCTTTGCTTCCTTTCTCACACTCAACCAGTCGTTGAACCTGGACCAATTTAGGTTGCTCGGATTTAGTTCTGGTTTCAAAATTCTTCTGCAGGGGGAAGTTGTTTTCCAGCTGAGCTGCAGGAATGCCCAGCTTGGGGCTTTTCTTGTCTGTCCCTCCACAGCCAGTGTCTGTGGCACATCAGCCCCCACCTCATGCCCCAGGGTCCAAACGGAGCCAGTTGCCCAGGAAGCCAGAACCTGTGGCTCCCTGCTGCTCCGGGGCTCTTCTTCAGGTCAGGACATTCATGCCCCATTAAAACCTACATGTCACACAGACATGGCTGCCTTCTCCCCACGTCCTCTGGTGTTTCTACCCCAGTTGTTCTCTTTAACCTAAACCCACAAAGTCCCTTGACTCCAGAAATCATGTTTGCATTGTAAAGGGCTGAGCTGGGACAAAGTGTGGTGACAGCACTTCACTGGGACATCTGAGGAGCTTGTAGGAGAGGGACAACAACAGAAATGGGCACAGAGGTGTGGGGGGAGACCATGGGGACAGAGCTGTGTTGTGAGGAGAGGTGTGAGTGCTGCTGAGCGATGGAAGAGCAGAGAGGAGGAGGCAAACTGAGCCCAGGCGAGGGAAGGATGCAGACAAGGGATCAGCTGGCTGAGGCATGTCCATGGGGAATTACAGGCAGGTCTGAGCCTGTCAGATTATTACCGGAGATGGGAAGGGGGGAGCGGGTTGAGGCAGGTCTGGCAGAAGGAGGGATACAGGAGATGGAGGGAAAGGGAGGAGCAGGGGGAAGGTGGGTAAGGAGAGGAGGGAGGAACATGGGAAAGGGGGGAGCAGAGGGGAGCACCCAGTCCTGGTGGTGATGGGGCTGGTGGGGCAGGAAGACAGGCTGGGGGATCCATGGGGTGAGAATGGGCTCGGTACATCACATGTCACCCCCAGCACCTGCCTGGCCGAGGTGCAGGGCCAGAGACCTGCTGGGGCGGGAGAACCACATGCCAAAACCAATTAAGTGCTCAAGGAGTCAGGGACTAGGCACTCAGCTCCCTCCTGTCCGAAGGTCAGAGGAGAGCGTCCTCATTTGTTGCCTCTTAATTACATCTGATCCTGCTCTAATTCCTCCTAAAACCAGCCCTGAGATCCTTCAGGTGACTGCTGGGGAGAGGTGTCTGCCAGCCTGAGTGAGGAGCCAGCTAGGCACGGGTGACAGTCCCGAGCCAAGCGGTGCCTCCGGGAGGGACGCGGAGGGCCGGCGGTGCTGCGTGGTGATGGAGGAAGCGCCATGTGCACCACGGTCCTGCTCCTCGCCACCTTGGTCATGATGCTGCGGCGCCGCTTCTTCAACAAAGTCGAACCGTACGTCCTCTCCAGTCCCCCTCCCCGGGGCCCTGGGGCTGGGGACAGCAGGGGTGGCCCTTGGGTGGAGGATCTTGCTATTCAGCCTAAGATCTATCCTGGGAGATACTTGGTTTCCTTCTAGTTTTGGTCCTCTGGGTGACACCGGGAGCCATTCCCTTGCGCTGGGTAGAGTGGAGCCCGCTGTGATGTGCCGTCATCTCCTCCCCATGGCACCAGTGTGAGCGAGGAGGAAATGCAGGATCGGGCCCCTGTCTTTCTGGTGCAAAGGGACAGGGATGAACTCCTGGGATGCTTTCCCATGCACCGATCGAGGTGTTTCCCGAAAGGAGCAGTCCAGCACTCTGCTCTCCATCTAGGCACACGGCCTGGCTGCCCGTTTGCTCCCTGCCTCAGCTGGGGAGGACACTGAGCAGCTCTCTCGGCTGGGGGGACATCACCAGGCTGCCAATGACACCCGGCAGCATCCAGCTGACAAACTTCCATCCGGCATAAAATAGCCCCTGGGAGGTCCCGCTCCATCCCTGGGATGCTGGGGGGTTGGATGAGGGTCTGGGTGCAGAGGATGCTTGAGAGCATCAGCTAAACGTCGGCTCTCAGAGGAGCTGGCAGCCGGCACCCCGTGGCCGTGGCCCTGTCGCGCCGTGCTCCGTGCCCAGGCACACGCTCGCACACGTCCTGGCTCCCAGGCAATGGCAGCGAGCAGATGGGAAGGGACTTGCTGCAGTCCCACGTCAAGGCAATGACAAAGCTGCGCCTGGAGCGCAGGGTCACCTCCTGCTCAGTGTAGCCCTGCCCGGGCACCGTGCTGCCGGCTGCGGCTTCCGCTACCCGCAGATCCCCGTGTCTTCTGGGAGGGAGTTTTGTTCCCGTTCAGCACTCGCTCGGCTTCAGCTCGGCAGCAGCGGGGGCCAGGCTCACGGTGGGGCCCGGCGTGGCCCTCGCTTGCCGTGCAGCCGCCCGCTCCAGCACCAGGCTCAGCTCGAGGAAGTTTCCACTGGAGACGCGCAAATCTATTTACCAGTGGAGACTGGAGACATCTGAAAGTGGGGAGGTCAAATTGGCACTTAATGAGACAATTAAGTCAGGGTAGGGAGAAACAAGTCTGGAAGCAAGGAAGGTATCTCCAGGCCTGTGTGCCTCTGGCCCTCTCCGTGCTACCTGCAGCCCTGGCTGAATTAAAGGCTCATTAAGTGCCAGAGCAAACATGCCTCCCTGCAGAGGTGGAGGCTGTCTCTGGGCAGGGGCTACAGGGGTGGCTGGCGAGACCAGCAAAGCTGGCAGCCTGTGGGTCCATCCCTCAGGTAGCTGCAGGGCAAGCGGGCAGTGCTGCCCACACACAGGGCAGGTACATGGCTGGGGGACAGGTCACCTGGAGCGATGGCTCCAGGGCCGGCAGCCTGTGGGCATGAGCCCTGCCTGGGGGAGCAGATGCAAGCTGCCTTCAGGGTGGCCTGGTCAGATCTTGTACCTGGCTGCTATCATCACCACCACCATCATCACCAGCGTGGGGCTGGTGAGAAAGCAACACAGTCCAGGAAGGGATGGTGCCTGGAGCTGGCACCAGCAGCTCGAGACTGGACTCAGCCCAAAGGCTCCCCGGCACGGCGCAGGGCTCCAGGGAGCACGAGTCTGACTCACAGCTGGATGTCCATGAGAAGCTTCATCCAAGCCCTGTTGCAGCTTTCAGACAGGCACCCAGTCCAGATGCAAAGCTACCAGACACTAGAGAAGCTGTACGCTGCTAGACTATCTCTTTTGGTGATGAATTGCTCTCACCATTAAAGACCAGTGGCTATCAACAGGTTTTCTACTTGCTCTGTTTTTGACATTCACCTACTCACCTCACTCTGCACTGGCATAAATCAGAGCAGTTCCACAGACAGCTTTATTCCATGAGAGAATTTGTCTCCAGCCTTTAGTATTCTGGAAAAGAAAAGCAGCAGAAGCAAAGAAAAAAGCGCTGCCAGCCAGAGACTGGGGAGAAGTGATACAGGTGACCAAGGCAGAACAGACCAAGACTTCAGATGGGCATGGTGGAAAGCAGGCAGCATCCTCCAGATCACCAACAGACCCGAGGCACCAGAACCCCAACCCAGGTTTGTTCCAACTGAATTCTGGTGAATTAGAGGACTGGGCTCAGGTTGGGCAGGCACCTTGATACCAACACGGCAACAAAGACCAGGATTTTCCATCTGTGCACTGGTCTGGATGACCCCTGGATTAAAGGCATCCCTGAGAAACAGCACACAGTGAAGAAAAAGACAGGAGCCCACATGTTCCACGGGATAAAGCTGCCTCAGCGCAAGATCGTCCCTCTGACGTCCTCGTGTGCGAAGCAGAGCGCGTGTCCCAGGCAAAGGACACAAATGAACAGCACAGGCAAGATGAGATTATGTGAAATCCTCTGCTCACTTGACCTCCTTCACGTCCTGTCTTCTATTTATATGCCTTGGGGCTGCCAGGGACACTGTGGGTTGTTCTTGGCCCACGCTCGCAGAGCTGGGGGGCTCAGCCGTGGGTCCGTGGGGTTAGGGCTGGCCCCTGGAGCTGTCATCAGCTCAAAAGGAAGATTGAAAGGTTTCCTCCTAGCAGGCTGAGTGTGGGGTCTGCTATCACCCCTCACTGGAGGTAAAAAGCAAATGGAAACTCTATCCTGGACTAACCTCTCTGTCAAGGAACAGGAAGGTCAAGGGGGACTCCTTGGGCTTTGGTGCCTGGGTTTCCTCATGAAGCAGTGATTTATTCTTTGTTGTATGTGATACTTAATGAGAGGGTCCTGGCCTGGGGCCAAGGCTGGTTACGGATGTCTGCTCTGTTTGCCTTTCTCATGTTCTCCCTCTCTGGTGCCTTCCCAGCAGGAGCAGATCTCCCTCTGCTCCTGAGCACTACGTGGTTTGAGGAGGTAGAGATGCCGCTGACCCAGAGCCTGGAGTGTGGTCTCGGTGCTGGTCTAGTGTGGGGGGACACACGGCAGTGTCACCCAGAGGAGTAAAAAGCACCCAGAGAAGCCTGCCGGGAAGAGGCAGGTCTGTGAAGGGAGGCATCCTCCCCAGAGAGCTCTTGGAGAAGGAGCAGGTCGGGGGCTTGGTGAGGCAGGGCTGGACTATGGCAAAGCAAAGGAGGTGCTCTGGGGAAGTGAAATGTGGATTTGTCTCTACTGCCGCTTTCTCAGCCACCTCACAACAAACTGGACACAAATGCCCCAGACCCCAGAGGGGTTATTTTCCTAGGACCGGGAGCCAGGGCCATGGAGAAAGGGAGTGTTTGGTACCTGTGCCACTCTCTCCCCCCATGAGGACACCCTAATCGCACCCCACACACCGTGCTGCGGGGCGAGAGCAGCCCCTCTGCACCTCAGTCTGGAGAAAAGAGCCAGTAGCTTGGCACCATCTGGATTTAACCTTCCAGCTTAGGCCCCTCTGGGAAGCAGGACGTGACCTCCTCATTTCCACCACCCAGGCACGACTGGCAGCCGGCAGCGGCGGCACACAGCTCTGCGTCTGCGGGCTGGAGCAATCAGAGCGCAGCAGGCATGCACAGACAAGTGTCAGCTGCGTTTCTGTATGCCTTTAAATACATCAGCAAGGCCACAAACACAGCTCCAAAGTGCTGCAGGCACAGCCGAGCTGATAAATAACTCCCCAAACCCACCAGCAAGAACATACCCTCCCCTCTTCGCAAGGGAGACAGGGTTTAGCATCGCTTTCCCCCTTAGATCTGTACAGCAACTGAGCAGATCCGCTCTCTACCTCGCTGTGTTCGAATCCAGTACCAGAAGGGTCGATTCTGTGCCACTTCTGCGGAGTCATTATACCGTGGGTTATATAAATGTCTAGGCATGCACAAAAGGCAGTGCTGATACAGTGGCTCCGACACCAACTCTCTCCAACACCTGCTTTTCAGCTGGAGAGAAAGCCGAGCACAAGAACATCTCGAGAGCTGTCACACAGAAAGCTGCTGTCTTTCAAGCTGAATGGAGGTCTAAATAGCTCTCACTTCTCCTTTAGAATCTCATTTCTAAATGCAATTAATACTGGCACATGCATAATGAGAGACTGATGAGTGAATACAGACTCCAGCAATAAAGAAGCCAGCCCCAAGTGCTATGTAAATATTACAAATCCTCCCCAGGAGCTGACCCGGGGAAGACAGCTCTCTGATGATTAAACCCCAGTGACAATACGACTGGATTCCTACATCTGTCACAATACTACCTGCTGATACATAATGAGCGACGCTAAAAGAACCAGCTCTTGCTGCTCTTCAATGCAGATAAAATGTCTATTTGTAGAATGTAATTAATCTCTTCTTCAAAATCAGGAACCTTAGTGTCCTTGGTAACAACATGCCAGTGACTCAGAGAGCGTCTTTGGCTTTTTCTTCTGCTTTTCGAGAGAGTTATTGAAAGTGACCCCAAATTCTAGCACTGAAAAGGAGCTGTGCTTCAGAAGTGGAAAAGCCAGCTGGGTATCTGGAGGTGGGGACAGGTTTTAGCCACCTCTCTGCTGGGTATCTGGAGGTGGGGACAGGTTTTAGCCACCTCTCTGCTGGGTTTCTGGAGGTGGGGACAGGTTTTAGCCACCTCTCTGCTTTCTGCCTGGCTCCTTCAGTAGCTGAAGGAGGTTCCTGGACTTGTTTCAGCCATGATCTCCAGGATGAGAGAAGCGCCAGAGGCACTTTGTGCCTCTTGCCACAAATGCTCCATCCCAAGTCCTGTTCCCAAACGCATCGAGTACAAATTCCCTTTTCCCACCAGGTGTAAGCAGGCAGAGAATAACACTGACAGCAGAGCAAGGGCGAGAATCAGAGGCTGAAGCTGCTCCTGCGATCGCACCCCGTGTGTGTCCGCACGCCTGTGGCTGCTCCCCCAGATGGCTTTCGAGCCTGACGGTTTATTTCAGCCAAGTGTGGCAGGGGATAGGGCTTCAAAGACATCCAGTCCCTACCATGTAGCGAAGACGCAAAGCCACGAGCACTGGTGGGGCAGAGGGATGCAGGGAAGCGTTGCTGGCAGAGCCCCGGCTGCGTTCGAGGGTCGTGCTCGGGCATCGCCCGCTCCCCCAGCCCCCCTGCTCCAGGGGGTGCTGATGCAGAAAAGCTGGTCCACCTAAAAGCACCCGCGGGCCATGGCTGCTTTCTATGAATTTCAGAGGAAGCAACTGCTGCTGGACGTCATTCACTGACCCAGATCCAAAGCCCAGGGGAAGAATGGGATGGGCCATGATAAAGGGACAGCTGGCTGGAGAGAGTGGGTGATGGAGGACTTGCATGATTTATTTATTTTCTGGGGAAAAAAAAAAAAAAAGATATAGAATTGTTGGTTAAAATCAGCATATTCCAGGCTAAACTGGGCTGCAGCAACACCTCGTGGGACTTGAGCTGAGGTGTTTGGTTCCCCTGCAAGGGATGTTCGCCCTGCCCTCTGCACGCTGCTTGGCAGAGCTGGGGGGAACGTGGGGAAAAGGAGGATTTTGCTGATACTGGGGGCTCAGCTCCTTCTATACAAAGGGGCCCTTTCTTGCTTTCCTTTAGAAAGGGCTGCAAACAGCACCGCTGCCCACAGCTCACCCTGTTGTCTGCTCTGTCCCCAGGCACTCTGAGGGAGAGGAAGAGACCAGGAGCGAGGCTGGCTCTGACCCTGGCACCACGTAACACTGCTGCGGAGTAAAAGCCAGGTGGGATGTAGCAGTTACCTGGGATAGGTGTAGCTCGGGGGAAATTGTGGAAAAAAAGGGCTATTGTGGGGTAAAAAGCCTGCTTTTCTCCATTCAGTCCTGCTCACAGGCCCCTCAGGCATTTTAATGATGGTTTCTTCCCATTTTGCTCAGGATTTATATGTCTCTGCCTCCTGGTGAGGCTGTGAAGACTCTAGAAAAGTGACTTGCTCTGGGGGAAGGAAAATAGAGCCTGAAACAGCCAGACTGGAAGGGAAAAGCCCAGTCTTCCATCACTTTCAGTAACAGCTCAGTTCCCAGGTGAGGGCACAGCCAGCCCTTCCCCTGCAGTCCCCCACCCGCTGCATGGATGCCAGGAATGTCTCACAGGGACAGAAAAGGCAGCAGAGCCAGTGGTGATCCCACTGGGATGGGGTTCATGGGACTTGGGGATTTGGGCTGGATGTGGCTTTGCATCCTGCACAGTGATCCCAGGGAGTGAGGACCAGCTCCAGGCTGTCTAGCTGCAGCTCCTGGCAAAGGTCGGGCAACTGGCACCACTGTCATGGCCCCAGGATGAGACCTTTGGTGTGGAGGGCGAGCAGACACTGGCCTGGGTGTGGGGTAATTGAGGCCAGCGGTGTCTTTCCCAATCCCCCCAGACTACAAGGCAGATCTCCCAAGGCTCATAAACTCCCTCTGGCTCTCAGCAAACAGTTAACCACGACTCCTTCTTTCTCCTGCAGCTGGCACCCAGCACATCCCAGCACATGCCAACCCCCCTGGCAAAACAACTCACGACGCCAACCCGCACGCCAGCAAACCCACATCACCCGGTCACGGGTTAAATGCTGGTGCAGCAAAGAAATCCTCCTGTCTTTGAAGGCTCAGGGGTGGCCGGCAGCCCCTCAGCGATGCCCTGGGTAAGCCGTAAGGCAGCCCGTGGGCACAGGGCCACCGGGCTTTCTGCTTCCAGCCTCGGGCTTCGCACACCCTCGGCAGCTTTCCCATCTCTATAAATACATCAATAAAAGACCAGTTTGCAGACCCAGCTTGCCATAGATGACAGCATTAGAGGCGCATCTGATTCTACTGAGCACCGGTCTCGTGCTGGGTTTATTTGGTCCGGGGAAGAGTTGTTTTCAGCATTCAGAGATGTCTTGTGTCTGGGAGAAGTGGGGGAGGCGGGGGGTGGGTGTGGTGGTGTAGATATATTTTTGGCTCTATTTAGCCACAAAAATTTGGTTTTAGAGTAAAGAAAAATATTCCTGTTTTCTGTTTGCTGCCAAAACAAGGCAGACGATCTCTTGTGCAAGCCTTCATTTGTTTAAGAACTCGTCCTGTTGGAAAAATAAATGTTCTGATGGGAAAAGTCTATCAGCGTGTATTGATCGGCCATCGGGACCGGCAGGCTTGCAAACATCAGCTTCAGCACGACCAAAAGAGCAGTTCCCAAAGCTTTGGCCAGTACCTATAAGGCAGAAGGAGACAGGTCATTGCTTTTTTGGTGAGAACAGTAGCCACACAGCAGAATCCTTTCTGTGAGCACAGCTGCATTGGCCTCATCACAGCTGGCATGAATTTTCTGTGCCGAATACACCCCCTCTGCACCCAGAACAGGCTGTTTGCTCCTTTCTCAGAGCGAATCACCACTGTCAGCCATGGGCAACTGGGGAAGGAGAGTGGCTGACCAGCAACGGTGGGGAAGAAGCCCGGGATGTGGCTCCTGCTGGGATGCTCTGGGTTGATGGTTCCTGGGGCTGTAGGGTCACCTCTCCAGCACTGAGGTCAGGCCAGACATACAGACAAGAGTTCCCAGCAGCTTGGTTCTCAACACTGAGAATTTCACAAATGCCTCTAGACTTTTCCTAATGTACATTTCCCTCCCCCGGCCTTGAAACTTTTTAATTACGTTTTTACAACCTCAACTCACTTTAAACAATTTTTTTTTAATTCTCTCTGGTAAAGGAGATACTATGATCAGGAAGAATAAACCTGCTGTGTTACCTGGAGCTGCCTTCATTTTATAGCAGATTAAAAGCAACATGGAGAGTCAATAATGACAAGAAGGGTGGGGGGGTCAGGGGATGAATACGATGTACATGGGCTGAAGGCAGCGCAGAAGGGATCAGGGGCTGGAAAGACAAAAGCTTATCAGGGTTGAAGCCTCAAAAGCAGAATCAGCTCCTGAGATGATATAAATCACCTGGACTCCCCTGACATGCTGGTATTGCTTAGCAGGGCTTTTAGGTATTGATTTAAGGGAAAATAAAGGTCATGGGCTTAGCTGTAGAGAGCTGAGGCCGTTCAGCTCTGGGTGGGCAGCGATGAGCAACAAGGAGGATCTGCAAAGTCAGAAACGGGCTGGAGAGGAGCCCCAAGAAAGACAGACATATGCTGGAGCTATGACAGCCTGAAAGCCCAGGAGCAGACCCTGCTGTAAATCACTGAGGTGGCCAATTAGCGCCCAGATTTGCAGGGTTAGCCTAGACCCAGCCATCCTGGGCTCAGGGAAAATGCAGATTTCAGCCTGGACTTCCCTATCATCAAGTCCGACCTTTCTCCCCATCCGGATGAAGAGACACACAAAAAAAAAAAAAAATCCCCAAAAGGACAAGGCGGTGCCAGCTGGAAACGGTGCCTACAAATGTCACGGTGCTGCCGGGAACGGGGCCGATCCAGCGCAAACCCGGGCACGCAAACACCGCCCGCTCGAGGGCCTGGCAGATTTGGGGGATAAAGGTTTCCCGAGCCACGGAAAGGGCAGCTCCCCCGCCTGGGGACCTCCGAGAGGGTGGATTTCATGAGAAATATTCTGTATTTACTCCACCAGCCGCAGCCAGCAGCTGAGCTAAGAGCGGGCGAGTCCGCCTGTAGCGAGCGGCCGCGCGAGGGTTGCTGGCCGCGGCGAGGTGTCCGAGGGCTGCGCCGAGGTTTCCGATGGTCCCGGAAGGCCCTTGGTGGGTGGGAGTGGGAATTCGCTTGACCTCGTTAACAGCGTCCTCTCTGCCGGCCAAAACCACCCCGCGCTTTACAAGAAACACGGAATGGGTAGTGACAGCCCTCGCGGGCCGGGCTCGGTGTCACTGGTCTTTCTCCAAGGGACGGGATGCTGACGGTCTCCTCAAGGCCAGAAGGCTGGAGGACGTGGTCCCACCATCACAGTCCTGCTGAGGAGATGCCGTTTGCTGGGGGAGGAAGGAAGAATTGTGACATCTCTGCTCTTCTTTCCATCTCTGCCCCTACTAAAATACACTTTGGGAAAAACCAAAAAGGGAAATGAAACTTTTGAGTGGGCTACAGCCAGCTGGGGGTGGTGGAGATGCTGTGGGACCAGCAGTCCCCTGCAGCCTGGAGGAGGGGGCGAAGCTGCAGGGCCTTTCTGGGCCCAGCTCCCCAGGGTTTATCTGACTGTCTGTTTTCATCATTTCTCTGTGAGAAGGGAAAGGGACCACACAGCAGCAGCAAAGCCTGGAAATCTGGGAGGGAGGCCGTTCCCAGCACCCTTCCCTCCGCCACCACCCCTGTGTACAACTGACTGTAGAGGACGTACAGAGGACGTGTGGCTCTGCATAGGATTCAGCTCTGAGATAACGCCTCACAATTAAATTCCTAATTACAGCCAGCGAGTGCACTTTCCCAGCTCTGACTCTCCTGCCTTCATTGCACACATAATCATTCTGATGGACCAAGTGGACCAGGGCTAGGGTCACCCCATCCTGACCGGCCTGTCTGCTCTATCCATCCGCTATCAGACACTGCTACTGGGGCATCCTAAGGGCTGATCGTGCCCTATAACTTTTCCTTTTCTCAAAAAAAAAAAGAAAAATCAACCAAAAAACCATAGTAGAAGCAGAGGGAGGAAATTGCTTCACGTTTCTTAACTATCTCATGGAACAAAAATGCTTCTTAAGGGAAAGAGAGGGTCAAATGTCCCTCATTAACACTGATTTACTGAGAGGGCTGGGAAGTGGAAGAGAGTCCAGCTGCCTGTCTCAGCACACAAGGAGCCTGGTCTGAGATCCAGGCTGGGAGGTGAGAGCCAGTCACCCCAGTTTGAGATCAGAGTGGTGGGTTTGCCAGCAGAGGGTACAGTGGGGTGCAGGCTGCTGTGCACCCACACTGGGCTGCCTGCACCCCAAAGCAGATGTTACCTGCACCAACACAGCAGAGAAGACAGGCAGAGCTCTCTCAGCTCTCAAGAGCAGTTTGGAAATGTGGTGACTTTCTGGAGAAAAGAGCAGAAGTGGAGTCCTTTGCAGGGGGGCTGGTACTGGGCTGGGGCAGTTTCCTTGCACCAAGCTCAGCCTGAGCCTGGCAGAGAGGCAAGGGAGAAAGCTGGCCCAGATTTGAGGGTGTATATCAGCAGGGTTCCTCTCCAGAGAGAGCTCAATTACACTGATTTACACTTGCTGCGGATTTGGTCCATTCAACCCAATTAAAACTCCAGAGGAAGTGCAGAGAGGCAGGATGTAATTACCCACGCTGGAATCCCAGTTCAGAACAGGAGACAGAACTCTCCGGATCAAATTAATCCCTGGTGTAACTCTGCTGAATTTACACCAGGGCTATAATTGGCCTGAAACATTTTAACTATCTCATTTAATGTTATTCATGCTCTGCTGGAGATGAGAATGTTTATCCTAAATGAGAGACTCTAATGCTCCGTAGCAATAATAGAGTGTGAGGCTTTTGCGGTTTCTCATTTCCAAGGATGCTGGGGAGGCCAGATTGTCAGGGAAGATGCAGCAGATCTGGACACCCCCAATGTTTAACCATTTCCATGCCTCCTGCAGTGACTGGTTGTCCCGCTCTCCTTCCTCTGGTGTGCCCGCCCTTGCCACGTTCTGGCTGCTTTTCCATCTCTTGGAGATTCTGGAGGCTTGCACTCCAGACCCAGCCAGGGGCAGAGGTAGGAAGAAATGTAAAACAGTAGAAGCGGGAACGAAAAACACCAAAAGAAGCCGTTCAAGATTAAAACTCCTATAAATCAGAAGTGAGATTTCCCCGAAACAGACTTGCCTCCCGGTGATCCAAAGGTGGGGGATTTCCACCCATGAGGGCTGGTTCTGTGGCCTTTCTCTGAGCCACTCCAGGGAAGCAGCCCCCAAAGCTCCTGCAAAAGGAGCAGGGTCAGTGCTGCAGGCAGCTCAGCGAGCACACGGAGCTCTGTGGTCCCTGCTGCCAGCTGGACACCCCCATGGAACAGTCTTTCCACCTTCCAGCCCTAGGTTATCCACCCAGGATGATCCCAGGGCCCTTTGAGCTGCCACCCCAGAGGAGGCCTGAACACAGCAGCAAGTGCCAGTCACCCTCGGTGGTGACATCCTCCATCCCACCCCCTTCCCGTGGCGATGCTGTCGAGGAGCCCCAGCACACAGAAAGCAAAACCTGCAGGTTACATTCCTCCCTGCCACAGCCATGCTCTGGCTGGTGGCACCCTGCCAGGGATGCCATTAGGCCCCAAAACCTCGGCTGCGTCGTCCCCGAGCCAGCCCTGGCAGGTACCGCTCGCTGCAGGCTCTGCTCCGGCATTACCGGCCTTTGGGAGGATTGTGATTATCTGCCATTAAGCTGCACTTCCACTCCCCAGGCTGTTTTTAAAGCAGCCCCCTGGCCTTTGCCTCTGCTCCCCTGCCAGCAGGAAAGGCAGATCTGTGTGTTCCAAAGCCATGTTTAATGCTCTGTAGCTTAGTAGAGGCTCAAGCGTTACAATTCATTCTGGCTCCTCTCTGTTCCTCAGAGGATATTAGATTCTTCTCTCGTTACTTCCTTGCTCTTTGTAGATGTTACCCTCGTTTTAATTTCCAGGGCTTCCAGGCTGTCTTTACAACGCTGAGCTTTCAAGTTGCTTCCTTCAAACTTTCTCCAGCCATGCTTTCCCAGAGCCTACACAGCTTTGATTATTCCCAGATGTTTTTAGTTCGTTAACCCCAGAGTACTGTTGTGTAACAGCTTGAAAAGGAGATCGGGAGCAGGCATCCTGGGTTCTCTTTCCTGGTTCACCACGTTCCTTCCCAAGCAGAACACCTATGGGATTTCTCCTGCAGAAGCAATGCTGTTAGCACCAGGTTCTTTTGCTGGAGAGAACAGGACTGAAGGTGGATCAAGTCCTCTTGCTGATAACGATGGCCCTCTGAAAGCAGGGCTCATTTTCACCCCCCCCCTCACCCTCTACCTCCAGTTCTTCCTCATGCTCTCCACTGAGATTTCCAAGCGGGATGTCACACTGGGACAGCAAGCCCACAGGGAAGCCTCTGAGAAGGAATCCAAGGAAACCAAAACCGCCAGGCAGTGCCTAATGGAAGGGACCTCGTTCACCTCCAGGCCAGGCTGGATTCAGTCTGTGGCCATCCCAACCCACCAGCCACCCAGACAACAGCAGCTCTGTGCTGCTTGGGCCAGATTTTCCTTGGCCTGGGACGACGTGTGCCTATATCCCGACGGGTGGGGAGTAAACACAACTGGCTGAGCTCCTAACAAACCTCTGTGACCCTCCAGACTCCAGCAATCCTGCCGCTCTCATCCTTAAGCCACTGCATTGCAAAACACACAACGAAAACTATCCCCACTCCCACTAGCAGAGAGCCAGGGTGTAGCCGAGCTGGCTGGAGATGCACTTCCTCTCAACCACCCATAAATCTTCCCCAGATCACCCCAAATACCCCATACTTCTTGTTGCCTCCACCCACCCCGCTAGATCCTTCCAATTCCTTTTCTCAGCCCAGTGCTCGGCCCCACAAAGCCTGAGGTTACTGGGACAGATGTGAACACATCACATGGCTTCTCCCTCCCAGACTGGCCACGCCTGGACAAGGCAAGGAGTAACAGTGAAGAAGGACAAAACAAGATGGGAAAAGCAAATAAATACCAAGAGAGATTATTTTTTTTAGCAGAGGGCTAAGCTAAGGGACAAACCAACCTGCCTGTGCACGTCCCCACGGCAGCAGCATGGTACCCAGCTGGGAAAGGAGGTGAGAGTCAATCTGGCAGTGTTAGGCCCTTGTACAGCCACAGTGACCTGCTGCACAAAGATAAGGAAAATGTCCTACACCAAGGAAATGCCCATGGCTCTGTCAGAGACCCAGAGCATCCCCAGCACCACCACAGCAGGGTTCAGCACAGTGCTGAGTGGATGTGCCTCAGGCCAGCTCTGTGTGAGCTGGTCTGACCAGGGCTGAACTCAGAGGTGCTCAGGAGAGCAGGGAGGAGGTTGAAGGAGGCGGCCCAGAAAGCTAAGCTTTGAGTGAAGAGTGTCAGTGCTTGGAAAGCACAACCAATTTGCTTTTCGTACAGTTCATGCATCTCCAACAGTGCCTAGAATAACAAATTCCTTACACTCTCCAAGCCTGAATACTGGAGGAAGCTGCTGAGAAACTTAATTGATTAGCTGGATGCGTGCACAGAAAAAAATTGCTCAGCATCAAGGAAGTCACTGTCTTGACAGTTAATACAGGCACTGGTGGGAGATTAGAGAGACCAGCTGCAGTGTTTTATCACACAACCCCTCCTCTTAGCCTGGGAACAAGGCAGTATCTGTTTTGATGGGGCGACCCATTTTGCAGTAGCATCAAGGGGCTGGAGAGTTAAGGACGTGTCCAGCTTGCACTCCCCACCCACCAAGGGCTTGCTGGGCAGGCATGGCCTAATCCTTCAGCTAGTGGAGGCCAAGGAGGCAGGCTTTGGGCTGCCTGCACCTCTCACCCCTCACTCTCCAGCCCCAGAGGTCCTACCAGCCCGGGTAGCCCCTGAGCTGCAGCAAGAGATGCCCTGAGAGCAACTTCAGCATCCAGGGTGCAGTAGATGGAGCTGAGCACATTGGAGGAGCAGAGTTTCCAGATGCCTCACAGCATCCTCCTGAAAAAAAAGAGATGCCCAGCTTCCCTAGCCCCTGCAGGCCACCTTCCCCCATGCCAGCTCCTGCCTGGGCTTTTTGCTTTGCTCTCAGCATCTCTAACTCTGCCGGGCTGGCCGCAGGGTCACCGCCTGCAATTCTGTCACTGCTTGGGATTGCTTTCCCCGTTTGGCAAAAGAAAACAAGAAGTCAAAGGCTTGTGGGGGCTGTGAACTTGCCTGTCATGTTCTCTGACAGTATCACAACCTTTTGCTGCTTGTGTTTTTCCCGAACTGTCACTGCTCATCACACCCCCTGTTTAAACCTCTGATCCCGAAAGCTTCCCTGAGCCCTCTGCAAAACAAATAGAGAGAGCGTGGTCTGTTCTCCAAGGGGATCAGACAGCACCTCAAAAGCAGTGAGGCTGCCAGTGCCAGAGCTCCCCAGAGCAGGCACAGGCAGAGCCAAGCCTGCACGCCTGCGCTGCGTGGCTGCCAGAGGTAGGAGGCAGGGAGCCGCTAACCTCCAGCTTCCTCCTCTACCTCAAACTGCTCACCTCCCTCTTTTTGGCTCTGGGGAGGATGAAAGGGAAAGGGCTTGGCCCTCCTGTTTTCTCTCTGTTGAGCAGAACTCTCCTGCCCCTCATTTCCCCTATGGCTGCTATTTGCTGTTTGACCTGAGCAGCCCAGCAGAATTTCAGCCCTGGTGCATTCCTAGCACAGTGTCAGTTTTCTAGAGCAAAACGGGAACAGATGCCAGGAAACAAACCTTCCCCTGATGCTTGGCACTTCTCATGGGTGGAATGAAGCTTCTTGAAACCCCAAGGGAAAAACCACCAAATCTCATCTGCAGTAAAACCCATCCCACTCCAGGCCCTTCCCTCCAGGGACTTTTGCAGCATGAGGGGGCTCAGACAGAGGCTAATGAATATCATGAAAGCATCCCTACAGTAAAGCTTTGAGTAAAAGAGGAGTTAAAAGAGAGATCTCTCCTTCAGCTGAAAGCAGAGGGCTCTGGAATGCACTCTGTCTGAACCCACAGCAGTCCCAGCAACCAAGTCCAGCTCTGCCCAGTGTCCTCCTACCTGTCCAGGCCTGCTGTGCCTACTGTGACCGGGCAAGATAGACGCAGGTGGATGGTGCCAATATGGGATGCGCCGAGTTCACACATGGCTTGCTGCAAAAGAGCTTTTGAGGCTTGTCAGGGCTAAGTGAGGCTTGTCCCCAAGAGCTGTGAGAAAGCCTGGTGTGATCAGAGCCAGCCGAGTGAGGAGGGCTGCACACAAGGGCTGCGTGGGCTGAGCTAGCTCTCAGATTTCGGGTGGAGGTGGCTATGTCCATGAGATTGCTGCGTGCTTCGAGAGCTGAGCTGGCAGATGTACACAACCTCATTCCCCACAGAGGTTAGTATCTCCTCCAGGTATTACTCAAACATGGGACAGAGCTGGCAACAGTCTCTCTGCTGTACTCGGCAGTTTGTTCTCAGCTCGCTGTGGCTCAGCGGGGTTTTCGATGGAAGCTAAAGACTGATGTACAGAGTCTCTGGTTACTGGGAGAAATAAGGAGCAGAGCAGCTCAGGTAGCCAATGCAGTCAGACGGCGTTCCAGCAATGCTTCAGGAGCAGCAGCATCACTTGGGAACAGGGAGATGATCAGATAGCCAGCAGGGACTCGAGGAAAGACTTTTTGGAGGCCTGGGAGCAGCCAAGACAGACAAGCAGCCTCAGAGCACATGGTTTACTGACCATTCCAGCTGAGGACACATCACTTGCTCTGTGTTTGCTCTCATCTTGAATGCAGTAGATAGAATAAGGTTGGAAATGCTGGTAACTCAGTTTCTTGGAGGGCTTATACCAGCTGAAACTTGTGTTTTGTTGGCAACCAGGTTTCACCCTCAGTCATGATGCAGAAGGCAGCCTTCAGACAACATCAAGGCAATTTGCTTTTTCTTGTTCACCCTGATCGGGACCGAGGTTGATCTTGAAAGTACCCACTGCAGCTAGTGCTCAGCAGTCTCTGTCTAATAGCAATGGGCCTGATGAAGGTTCAGCTTTGCCTTCTCAGTGCACCAGTTTAGCAGGGTGTGCTGGAACTGTCTAGTCAGCAGCAGTGCCAGCCAGTTACCCAGCCCATCGCAGCAGTTCACTCAAGTAAGGGCACTGTTTCACTAACCACAAGGATTTTTAGGCATGAAGCTTCTCAAGTTCCCAGCTAGGACAGACGTAGCACTGATCTGCTAAAGCTTAAGGCTTTAACATCAGGTTAACTGCACTTAAGATGTGTTTAGGTTTCCTGTGAAGGTACCATGAAGTTCACATTGCAACACGCGTCACATCCTCAGCCCCTGAGAGTCCCAGGAGGCTGCAGTGAACGCAGCAGAGCGGCTGGAGCCACTGACTGCAGGCGAGGCGCGACAGCACCGTAGCTTGTAAAATTGAAGATGGCAAAAGTCTGACCCTCAAAAAAAAGCCAGAGCTGATGAGTGATCCAGGCTTTTGGGGCAGGTTTACATAGCAAGTCAGGCTCAGCAAGACTAGACTGCAGCTTCTCCTTCCGTTTCTTGGCTAGCCCAGGCCTTTCTGTTATAACAACACAAGCGAAGTCCACTGTTGCAAACACCATCTGCTGAAGAGGAGGAAGGTTTCACGCTGTGTCAGTCTCTTTTATCTCAGTGTAGGTTCTGCACAGGAGCTGGCTGAAGCTAGAAAAGCCAAGGAGACCCCAGCAACAGCTTTTCCTGGTGCTGTCTTTAGGCAGTTACTGCTGCAAGTAGAACAGGGCTTCAGAGAAGCAGGACAGCACACAAACAGGCCAGGCCTTCACATCACCCTGCAGGCTTTGGTTGAAAGTTGCATCAGGGTTTTTCCCCCAGAAAACTGCACAGAGCCTCAGGCAACAGAAGCAGCCCTGCTCAAGAGCCAAGGTAGCCCAGTTGAGCTCGGTCTTACTGCTTTGGATCAGGTTAGTCCAGAAACAGAAGAAGCAACAGCCAGGCTGGGACCAGCTGTATGAGGAATGACTGCAGATGTCTCCTCTCCCACATCTGCACAGAGGTGTGGACACACACAAGTCAGCAGCAGCACAGTCAGCTTCTGAAGCCACCCAGCAGGTATTTCAGCTTCTCTGGAAACAGCATCTTCAAATCATAGCTCAGTACCACTGTCAGACTGAGCAGCTGAAGCAGGAACACAATCCTAGAGACCATAGACCAAACAGAAAAGATCAGAGCACATTTCTATAGCAATGCAGGGCACACTCACCAGCCAAAGCAACTCTCTCACAGCAGAAAGCAGCTACCCAGCTATGGGCACTGAGGGGATATATACCCCACAGCTCAGTGTGGGGCTGACCAGGATTGGGCCAGAAGGAGACTGGGGCAAACAAAACCGGGCAGGAGCACAAGCCCTCTCCTTGGCTGGGCAGGAGCAGAGCAGGTGGGACATACTAGAAACAAGCCCCAGCTGGGACCTCAGGCCAGTTGGTGGGACTACAGTCATATTCTGCTCCCCAGGAACCTGGTTCTTGTATGCCCTCCTCATGGATACACCCTCATTTTCCCAGCCCATCATCTTCCCAGGCTGAGAAGGATGTCCCCCCTTTCCCCTGAGTTCCTCACAGACAATGATCCTGCTCCAGGGCTTGGGATCTGGAACCCAGAGTGTCAGATCCCCATGGAAGCTGGAGAGCAGCCACTGATCTCCAGCAGCCTGCAATACCCACAGCTTCAGATCAAGTCCCTCTCAGCCTGGAGCCAAACCAGGATACAGCTCCAGCTCTTCAACAGCAAAAAGCTGAATTAGTTGTTGCCAGCTGCGTATTTAAGCAGGAATTACAGAGGGTTTCTGCTGTGGCAATGCACCAGGTGCTGGTAGTGCTACTGAAGCAGATGAGGAGGAGGAGCAGTGAGCTGGGAAGTGGAAGCCCCCACCTCCTGAAAGAGGTGCTCAGGGGAAAGAAGGCTGCTGATTCCTGCCCTGCTCGCATGCAGCCAGCCAGCCCACAGCACCTTGCTCCTCTGAGGTTCCTGGCTCCTGCTGAGCTTGGACCACTGTGAACCTTAGGTCTGGGAAACAAAAACATCGTTGGGAACACTCCTGGCCACTGACTCCTGGCATAGATGCCCTGGCCATGAAGTGGGATCCTACAGCATGAGGTGTAGGTCAAACGCTGACATCAAAGGTGGCACTCGTGCCAAACTGCAGCCTCTTGGAGGAGGATGTTAGGGAACGATTATGAACTTGGAGCCTCCCAAATCGTGTGAGCAGCTGGATCCTCTGGATGAATAAAACCCTGCCAAAAATTAAGATCTGTTTCTGCAAAGCTGAAACAGCAAATTTGTTTGTCTTTCCTCCTTCCCCTCCCAACCATGTTGTTTTAAACATTTACAGAAACTTTTATACTGTTTAAATAATGATTTGGGAGGGCAGGGGGATTGTTTTCATTTGCCAGCTGCTCCAAGTCAGCAGCACTTCACACACAACTTCTGGTAAATCAGGTGCTGCAATTTGAGACAGTACCACCCATGCTGTCCTGGTCACCCCTGCCTCAGCCTGCCTGCCCCACACCTGCTCTGGCAGAAGGAACCCCCAGGACACCCCCTAAGCCTCCAGCGTGCCCCCAGCAGCCACTGGGGAAGGGGGCTCCCTTGAGACGAGTGAGCTGCAGTAGCTCCCTCTCCTCTGCAGGCTCTGCTGCCTGCCTGGGCAGGAGGAGTGCTGGCAAATGCAGCCCCTGGGTTGCTAGATAAAGGGGTGTACGCTCAGCTCCTCCACCCAGCTCCCCAGCAGCACTCCCCACACCACAGAGCTCGGTGCTGGTGCACACCTACGTGCCGGGCAGCAGCGGTGGGGCTTTCTCCTCCCGCCGTGGCGAGGAGAGGTGGAGGAGGGAGGATGCTGCCACGGCTGAGCTCTCCCCTCCCCGAGCACAAGTGCTACGGAAGATCAGCCATCTCCCGTGGTGTGTGTTCTCCCGCCCACCTCCTTCGGCAGCAAGGCTGCTCAAGATGACAACTGAGGGGAGCACTCGAAACGTGCAGGGAGAGGTATGGCTGAAGACAGACTGACCTTTATGCAACAGCAGAAGCATTAGGTCAACAGCAAAGCAGCAGTACATGCTCTGGCAGTTAAATCAGAAAGAAAGGTGCGTGAGTCTTTCCCTCGTGGGCAGGTCTCCAAGAATTTGGGGGCTGTATTGGGCTGATGGAGTCTTATTTGCAACCTGGCAGAGGTTGGGGGGAAAGGGAGCAGGGAAGGTTGTCAAGGAGAGCTGGAGGCTTTTTTGCAGGATGTTTGGACTGAGTCAAATGACAGGGAAGAAAGTACAAGACATGCTGTGGAAGCAGGATGTGGGATAGAGCAAATGTTTATACAGTCAACTGTGGGCTAATCCATGGGAGGCTTTTGAGACCATAAAAGACATCTGCAAGTGGATAGATCACATTCTGTAGGAAACTAGTGGTTTAAAACAATGCTAGCCTCACTCTTTGATCTATTCTGAAAAGATCAGTCTCTGGAGCCTGAAGAGAAGGCTAAGCAGATCCATAAGTTCTGCCCTCACAGGCAGTGTGGGTAAGAAGGCCCATTATGGTCTCTTCCTGTACAAGAACTTGGGGCCACCAAACAAAACAAACAGGAGCCAGATGCAGAACAAATGAAAGGAAGCTGGCCCCTCTCTCACAGGGCTGACCTGTGCAAGCGTTCCCCATGTGAGGGAATGGCTGTGACAGGTTCACAGGGGGACCAGGTGAGTTCATGGAAAAGAAAGTTGCTGAAATCTCCATTCCAGAGAAAACCCATCAGTGGAGGCACCAAAATGGCATCTGGCTCTCCAAGTTCACAGCCCTCAACTGGCTGGTGGCTGGGAAGGTACTGGGAGATGCACCATATGTAACCACCCTGCTCTTGTACTCTCCTAGGCATCCTTAGTGAACAGCTCTCTGAGAAACAACATTAGTCTGGAGGGCCGTTGGTCTGACGTCCTGTAGCTCCTTCAAGATGTCACCCAGGGGCTGCCTTCCACAGATCTCCTTACAGACAGCAAGAGGAATAACTGCAGGCCTTCAACCAACTGCCTTCTTGTGAGACCTCAGTTTACTACCCCAGACTCAGTCCAATCAGACATTTGACTTCCTTTTCCTGCACAAGGGCAGGCAAAACAGCCTAACAGGTCCTGAAATGATGTGACCTTTCACCACTTAAACATGTCCTTCCCCAGTGAGCAATGAAAGTAGCAGAGATGCTATTCTCAAACCTAGCTCAAAACAATTATCTCCTTCCTCTGGTATAAATGATGGGAAGCAAAAGGTGAGCCAGAGATGTGGCATTTGCAATTCTCCACTTTCAGTCTGCAATAGGAAGAAATGTTGGCAGTTTGTATTGTGGTCCAACACAACCGCTTGACCTCAGTGCAGCTTATGCTGATTACTTGCAAGAATATGCTTGTTTGTGCCGTGCGTGCCCAGCATATTTCTTGTATCTAAGCCTGAGAGATGAAATATTGCTTCTGTGACAGTGCAGATTGGGTTGACTGAATCAACGGCTGGTTGGCCAAGTAATCCAAGCAAACAGAAATACTGTGTGTGATAAAAGAGGACCTGAGAAGTTCCTCATTAATATTGCCTAGATATTTTTATACCACCTCGCTCCCTTTTTGCTTACCATGCCTTTGCAGCTCTCAGGCTGGCACAGAAAATGAAGAGGATCAATGTCTTTGCCCAAAGCAAGGTCAACTCTTCATTCCTGGTAACTGCTTATCTAGCTTGGCCTTAAAGACACTCTGTGATGGAAATCTTACTCTTGGTTTCCTCTAGCTTCACAGCATTAAGTTTTCCCTGCTATCTTGGAGTGCATTTGTGTAGCTTTGTACACATCCTCCACCCCTGAGTACACTCCAAGGATATATATTTTAATTAAACATATTCATCCATGAAGAAGCTGGATTCCTACTGCTACTGTTAAACAAGTGCATATGCCTGGCCCCGGGATTTATCTACGTGTGCATGGCCACTGGAACAGTTTGTTGTGTGCTCTCTGTTCCAATCAGCTCCTCCAAGGAACAAAGCTGTGAATGCAATCTGGCTAGCTCTGACAAGATGGTCACTTTGTCTCACTGGGACATCAGATCTGAAGATCAAGTCAGTCAGCTTGTCTCCATTCCCCTGACACGATCTCCTCAAGCTCCATTCCCTGTTGCACTTGAAGACAGCACTGTAAGGCTCATTTTGTTGCACTGTGTCCAAGACTCAGTTGAGAAAAGGGGGAAGAAGTGGGAGGGCCGTGTGAGTGGCTGAAGATGCCATTCCTTCTGCTGTTCAGCATCATCAGGAGGAGAAAGGGCAACCTTTTCTGCTCTCCACCTGCAGGAATCCATATCATAGCCTGCAAATACCACCCTGGTCCCAGAAAAGGCACCCAATAGCTGCACAGATAGACTGTAAAGCTAAAGCTCTGCTTATTCTGTGTACAAGGTTCAGCCTTTAGACAGGGCCCAGTTGCAGCAGAGCATTCCTGAGCCCATGTAAGCACACAGGACGTGCTGAGGAGGAAGGGGTTTGTTTAACATTAAAGGGAGGCTTAAGAGCTTTGCTGCTGGGAGAAGGGAAGGACGTTTTGTTAGCAGCGTGCCTTGTCCTGTGTGGGAAGATGTTGCTTGTCTGCTGCTGAGCTTCAAAGAGCCTTTCTTGGGACTGATTAGAAGCAGCAGACACCAGGAGCTGGGACATCATGGCAGGCATTTTTTTAACACTACAGATTATTATTTTTTTCTCTTGGAAGTCTCAAATACCAGTGAGCAATCTCCAGCTGTACCCCAGGGACTGTTCTTTGTGCACTGCTGTGCATGCAGTGCAGGGAAGAGAGACAAGCATCAATCCAGCCACCCCCTGCACCTCAGCATCTCCCCAGGCTTTGTGTGCTTGAGCCACGCAGGGGGCTGGTGTCTTCCAGGCACAGTTAGCAATAGGGGTCTGGCTTTTTCATGTGTTCAAATACCTGGGTTGCTTCCCCTGGCCGTATATTGAAGATGATAACCACAACAGGGCAGCTCGGAATGAACAGATGCTTTGTTTCTCCAGGCTTTGTGGAACTCTGTCTGCAGGATGAGACTGGGACAGGCAGAGGGGGGAATCAAGAGGAAATCTAATTGCTGTCAGTAAGCATGGAGAGTTTCTCACTGGAGGGACTTACAGGCAGGCAAGAGGGGAAATGGATGGGAAATTGGGAGGAGACCTCATCCTTCAGCTGAAGTGTGGGATCAAAGCCCAGCTGAGGTTGGAGAGGTTCTGTCATTTATTTTTGGTTTTCTGCCTTTCTCTTCTCTATCACATATTCTGCCCATTCTCCTGTTATCAGCTCTAGGGATAACCAAATACCCCACAGCAGAGCTCAGACTTCCTTGTCGAGGGTAATGCTGCAGCTTTGCAGGACAGATACTGAAGTGCCTTCAAAAGCAGAAGGATGGGGGCTTAACATAGCATATGATTTGCTGGAGGAAGCAACTGCCTCCAAATCCTCCACTGAGAAGTTGAGAGCAGCCCCAAAACATTCACATGTAGAAGATGCCATGCCCTTTTAATAGTTTTTCTTATGTGCTTCTCCTTTCAAAGACTAGAGCAAGAAAATTCCGTAACTGATAGAGATTGGCCGCAGGAAATGATGTCCAATTGCCTTGGGGAGCAGCACTGCAACTGCCTGAGGAAGGAGAATTGCTCAACCAGAACTGCTCAGACCAGACTGTAACTTCCTTCGCATCCCTGGGAAGGCTCGCAGACTCTCTTCAGAACAGCCACCATGTTCTGCTGACCTCTGTGAGGCTTTGCCGTGTACTGCAGCTCCCGGGTGAAGCTCGCCGGGCGAAGATGTGTGTGACACGGACGCCCTCTAAAGGGAAGAGCTGACAAAACCCCACTAAGTGCCGCCCGGGCAAAGTTGCAGAAATTTAGGAGAGCGTGGGCACGGGCCAGGAAATGACCATCTCTCTTCACCCAGAGTCTTTGTTCTGCCTCTAAAATGTGCTTGGGAGCATTATCTACGCACTGCACTCATGAGTAATTACAGCCAACCTACTGCGGACTTACCTCTTGCCATCCTCCTGAGCTTTCAATTGTCGAGCCGGTTCATCGCTCGATACTTGGCACGGCTTATCCATTTATAGGCACAAGCTGACAGGTATTCTCTAGTCTCAGCAGCTTCCACCCCAAAATCCAGACAGTGGCAAATCCCTCAGTACATCTGAGTCTGTGTCTTTTCTCCTTCCAGGATCTGAACTCTGCAAAAAAAAGGGAGAATTTTAGTTGTTTTGTTTTATTAAAAAAAACCAACCCACAAACACAAACTTGTGCTGCTTGGGGACTTAAAGGGCTAATTCTATTTGTGAGATTTTATCTAATTGCTTATTCAGGAAGGTAAAAGCAGCCAGGTGGGATGCCAGACATCTCCACAGAGCAAAGCGTGCTGCAATGAAGGCTGCATTAATTACCACTGTTCTGTACCATCATCTGCCTTCCCACCAGGCCACACACTCGTGCAACAGGCTCCAGTGGGGCAGGAAGGTGCTGAAGCTCTCTCTCATCCTCACACCAGAGCAGGGGACTCGCTGCAGGCTACTGCCCAAGCTGCCAGGGCAGCCTGCTTGGCTTTGTGCACCTAGAGAGGGCACAGAGGGCTGGGGAAGACCTCGCAGTCAGCCACTCGGGTTGGAAGAGGCTTATTTTTAACAGCACATTGGCAACTCTTTACAGCCTTCTTGCACCACTGAGAAAAAACTCAAAACAAAACGAAAACTTGACTTTTTAAGAGAGACTTTTATGAAAGAACACGGGCCCTTCTGGAGAGTAAAGGACTAAAGTCAGGTTGAATCTGTGCTTTGGGGAGGGGGAAATAAATAAATAAATAAATCAGGTTCTAAAATAGGAATGAGGCCAGGAGGCTCCAGGCACTAAAAATAAACATGAAGTCATGTTTCCCTGGGAGCTGCCTTGCCTGAAGAGGGGCCTCTGGGGCCAGCCAGTGCAGCAGCAGCAGCAGAGCCATCTCCCTGCCGCTGCTGTCGGAGGGGATCCAGGAGCAGA
This sequence comes from Actenoides lindsayi, assembly GCA_025331215.1. Classification (NCBI taxonomy): domain Eukaryota; kingdom Metazoa; phylum Chordata; class Aves; order Coraciiformes; family Alcedinidae; genus Actenoides; species Actenoides lindsayi. The sequence goes on from WTSP01003987.1 coordinate 32,517, forward strand.
GAACCACCGAGCTCCTCGGCAGCGCTCCCCCAGCTCAGGGAGCCTCGGGATGACACGCAGTGTTGCTTTCACAACCCTGGTGGTACAGGTGGCCGGGTCAGACAGCAGATGAGCTGGCCACCAGTATGGGATGCTTACTCCCAGTGTCACTGAAGGGGACCGGGTGATTTTCCAGGAGCACGTCTACAATTCAGACGCCCTAAGGGACTGTGAATCCCTCACTCCTCAAGACATCTCAGGGGTGACACCACCTTTCACCTGTACTCAGACTGCTCCGCTTCAGACTCAGGTTTGTCTCCTTTCCATTTCCAGTCACTGGAGCTTTCATCACAAAGGTGGATAAAGCTTTGGGGCAAGAAAGTGGGTATTAGCTATTCTTATTTCTACTCTCCTTTGTTCTGTTTACACTTTGTTATTGTTCATAAGCTAAACAGGATCCTATAGATTTCGTGGCAGTTTCTAAGAGCGAAGGACGATCATGGTACATACTGGAAGCATCACATATTCAAAGCACAGCACATACATTTACCATCTAATCTCTGACTAATCCCCAGTCTCCAGCTAATTAGTCTTTTTGAATTGTGCCCCTTCCTACATGAGCCTAATGCTTGTTCAGCCTTTTGAAGCATTTAGCGTGCCAAGTACAAGCACATGTGTCTCCCTAGTAAACTGGGCACGTGAAGAATGAATAAATGCACTTAATGAGCAGCACGATGGTGCCAAAGCTCTGCGTATGTGTCCAAAAAAAGGGCCCCTTCCCCAGCATGCAAAGCCAACCGACACACAGAGTTGACATACTTGCTCTATTTTGGTTCTGCAGAAGCTGGTGCCGGGCAATGAATGGCAAATCCACCCTCTGTTAGCTCAACCCGTGGCAGTTCAGTACGGTACGAACAACAACGGAAATATCTATGATTGGTTCCATCACTTTACATCATCTCCACACGGATGCTCCACCAGTTGCCTCATTCCCTGGGCTATCACCCAATCCATGGCACTCAGGTGGTCCCACACTGACGTTTAAGTTCTGCTAGAACTGTGGTGTTTAGTGTTTAAATCACCACAAGTTATGTCAGGGACACCTCAATGGCTTCTGTCCAAATCCGTCTCCGGTTTACACAAAGAGGCCAGACCGAGGTGTTATCTACAAAAGTTGGTGGAATTTCACTGCCTTTAGCTGCTGCTCTCAACTACCGTTGTCTTGTTCCTGATTACTTTAACCTTCGAGGTCATTCCACACATTAGTCTCAAGAGGCCTTCCAGGCTTGTTATGCTGGTTTCAGACCAGTTCACGATACCTTTATTCAGCCTGTAAGTGTCTCCCCCAACCCTTCCGCTCCGCGCAGCACCCAGGCCCAGCTCCCCGCTCACCACCCCAGCCGGGGCCACGCTCCCGCCCCCGGCCGAGGTGACAGCCGCGGGAGCGGCCCCTGGCTAGAGGCAGCCCTCAGGCCGGCGCGGGGCTACCCACCCTCCCGCCTTCCTCCGCCCCAGCAGCCCGGGGGTGGAGCGAGGGGCCCGGCGCCGCTCACAGCCCCGCTCAGAGGGGCCCTGTCCCCGCTGAGCCCCTGCCCGCGGCCATGGCGGCGGGCGCCGGGACCGCGCCTCCCATCGGCCCCCGCGCCTCTCGCGAGCCCGGCCGGGCCTCTTCCCCCCCTCCCCCCGTTTCCGTCTCCGCCGTCCCCGCGGCTCGACATGGCGGTGAGTGCGGCGGACGCCATCGGCAGCCATCCGCGGGCACGGCGGCCCTGAGGGGCGCGGGGATAGCGGGAGGAGGAGCGGGGCACTCCTGCGCATCGCCGTGGCCGGCGGTAGGGGTGCGGCGAGGCCTCGGTGACATCCTTGGGGGGAATGTACCGGTGGCCCCCCCCCCGCCATGGTGGGTGGAGGGAGGCATGGCCGGGCTGCGCTGGGCCCGCCGCTCCCGCCTCGGCCCGGCCCGCAGGCGTTAGCTACCCTTGTGCCGACCCTTCCCCAGCAGCGCCCGGGGGCTGGCACTTCATCCAGCGGCTCGTGGAGCGCAGCCAGCAGCGCTGGGTCGGGGCTGGTCCTGGCGCAGCCCGCAAGCGGCGAGGGTGAGCGGGCCGAGCCCGCACCACGCACCGCACCCGAGCGAGCACCCCCCGCAGAGGGAGGTCCTGGGAGCCGGGGGCACTCCCCGGCTGTCGCTGGTGCCGGAGCGAGGAGCACACGCTGACCACGGAGTCGGGAACAGGCCGGAGGTTTTGGGGTGGACCTGCCGGGCCCGGCTGTGCCCTGAAAGCTGAGCTAGTGATGATAAAAGTTATCCCTGTCTGAAACTGTTCTCTGCGCTGTGGAAGCGGAATGCTGAGGCTCAGCCTTAGAGCCACAAAGGTAAAAGAACGGGTCTGTTACGTGAACTAACTCGCCGTCCCCTCCCTCTGTTGCAGAGCGTGGCGTGGTGTCGAGCGAGGGTGGGAACACTCACCTGCCTGGGAAGCCGCTTCCTTCCCTGGGCTGACAGTGAACCTGCACCAGCAGCACGATGGTGAGAAGCATCAGCATCCGTCCCATCAGAGTCCATTTTTCTGCTCTCAGTGGGCTTATTTTGCTCTGTGAGATGATATCCCTCTGGGTCCCAGGGACTACTGGGAGGAGGTGTAAAAGCCCAACGGCTTGATTAATGTAATTAAGCCAATCAAGGCTGCAGCTTTGTTGCAGCTGCCACCTGAGTGTGCAGCCCCTTGCTGCTGTGGAGCACAAGTTTGACAGGCAGCAGAGAATGAATGGGAATTACACTGTTGTTGGTGCCCAGCAGAGCATCTGCTTGTCAGCGTGGTCAAAGATGAGCAAGACTAGAAGGGATTAGAAGTAGGAGGGATTGGGTGACAGCCCATTATGGAGACACTTGACACAGCTCATCTCATAACTGTATTTGTGACAGAAAGAGACGTAGTGAAAGAATAATTGTTCTGTTGCCTGCCTGGAGATGCACTGGGACAGTTTCAAACTTGCCTCAGGTTACTGGGGGTGGGAAGGTGCAGTTCACATACCCCAAAGGGTCATTCTAGAAAGGACGCACCCGGAAGAATCCTTCCCCAGAAGGGATGTGTCTGTCTTGAGTCAGCTTGAATGCATTTCTCAAACCCATAAACAACTGACAACCCAGATGAATAGATTATTGTTTGGTGCAAGGAGGGAGCTGGTGAAAAAAGGGTCTAAACCACCAAAGTCTCAGAGGTGGTGGGGTTTTTTTTCTAAGCAAGGATTTAAATATCATCCATCTCCCAAAGTTTCTTGCCTCTCAGTGAGACAACTCATGAGCAAACATACTCCTTTTCTCCAAGGGACAGGTTTCTGCGCTGAGTTTGTGAGACAAAACTTGCCTGCCTCTGAACAGAAAACTTGCTGCCTTTAATTCTTTCTCTGTGACCCTGTACTGCTCTGTTCAGGAGGGGTGGGGAAGAAATGAGTGGATGACAAACTTGATTCAAAGTACTGCTGCTAACAGAGTTCAGTGCAAGTTGTGTTTAGGGGGAAATCCCGCTGCAGAGTCCTGGCTTGGTTCAGTTGCCCAAAGATGGCTTTGTCAAGGGGGCAGCTGCTAAGTTGGGCTTCAGGCTGGTAAGAGAATGCTTCAGTACTGCATGCTGCTCAGTTTTAATTTTGGTTTATTAATTACATGTCAGCTCTGTAGGCAGCACGTCTTGGAGCTCTGGGCATCAGTGTGTCTTTGCTGTAGTTCTGTAGAACTCGAGGAGTTTATATAAGCCAAGGGCAGGAGAGAAGCTGAGCCTGTGATGTGCTGTTATCCCTGTCTGACAGCTCTGCTATGAGGGAGAAACAACTGTCCACTGAGGCTTACGTACGTCCCCTTAGTGGGTCTCCAGCCCTGGGCAAAGACTCTGTTGTCACGCGTGGCACCGGTGGGGCAAAAGCCTGTCCTGCTCCCCTTGCCATGTGTGTGCAGCGCGAACACCGTCCCCTCCACTCAGCTCCCCAGAGCCCAGGCCCAGTCCCAGGGCTGTACCCGCTGCCGGGGTTGTCATAGCACAGTTTAGGTCTGTGCAGAGTGGTTAAGGCCCTTATCCAAACAGTGAGGCACAGCACGGGCTGCGGGGCAGCGCAGCGAGGCATTTTTATCTCCCTGTGTGTACAGTCACTGGGTACACAGGCTGTAAAAGCACTTTGTCTCGGGCGAACCGACAGCTGCATTCTCCTAAATGATTTCACGCTTTATTTAACCGAATTTGGATTTGTTTGTAGAAGATCAATGACATTTGCTGACAGGCTGAACCGCCAGACCTGACGACAGCACGCCTCTTAAAAAAAAATCAAGGTTAGTATGCAAAAGGGGAGGGAATGGTGCTGGAGACCAGCAGGCTGGTTGCTCTGTCAACACAGCTGTGTTCCAGCTGGGACCGGTCACTGGGAAGAGCACATGGGGCTTTTGGCTTCTAGGGAATAAAGGGGAAAAAAGGGAAGATGCAGCCTGACAATAAATAGGAAAAGCTCCTCAGCGCTTTGAGAGCAGCGAGGGGCAGGAATTGTTTCAGAATAAACTTTTTTAGGATTACAGCATCACTTCATGGCATCTCCCAACTCTAGAAGCTGCAGAAGGAAGATTGTTGCGGAGTGGGTCTCGCCAACAGCCACTGACACGTCATTTGGAATGGTGTGACAGGGGCACCTCTGTGTAACTGCCGGCTCCTCGTTGCTGCAGCCACAGCCCGGGTGAGTTCCCAGTAAAGCTGGAGAGGACTGGGTACTGGTGGGAAGTTTGTGTCTCCTGAGACCTGTTATTCTTAATGAACTAATGCAGGTGGGGAACTTCTCAACTGACGGGTGCTTTGCTCTGACACTGTTCTTTTTGTCCACTAGGACCTGAGCTACAGCTGGCTGGAGGAAAAGTTTCCCTGCTGTCTTCTGGTTCAGAATAAAATAATTAAAGGAAAGTCTTGGGAGTTGAAGTTGTTTTCTGTTTGTTGGGTTTTTTTTTTAAAGGTTAGCTACTTGAACAGAAATGATTTTGAGCAGGATTTGGGGTTAAAACACCTTCAGAAATTCCAAGTGTGAATTTCTGTTCCTCCCTGACACCTAAAGACTTCAGGGTCTGCAGGCACTGAGAGGCAAAGAAAAGCAGTTCCCAACAACAGTGTGCCAACTGCTCACGTCCAAGCTCAGCCTGGTGACGAGCTTGTGGTCTGCTTGGAAGCTCAAAGGGAGGACAAGCAAGAGGCAGTAGTTCCTTGTCTGGTAAGCCCTTCAAGCGGAGTGTGTTTAGCTCCAGGGTCTGGTTACACCCTTGGCCAGAAAAATATCTCCCTTTTGAAATGGAAAGGAGGGTGTGCAGCAGAGTTCCTGGTGTGGGCTCTGCCCAGGAGCTGTGTGGCGTTCCTGGCAGGATGCGGCTCTGTGACGCCACTTGTTCCGAAAGGCCGTGCGTCAGGGTGCTGCTGATTGCCCTGTTCAAAGTCACCCGCATGGGCCCTGCTGAGGCTTGGCCAGAGCTGGTTTGAGGAGGTTTTGGTGCTGCCTTGGTCAGGTGATGTGAGGATCAGGCTCATTCTTCTCATGAAAGAGGTTTTGTTGAGTTCCTGTGAATACAAAACAGGCCTGACAGGCTGCCTTGGTACCATTGTAAGGTGCCGCTGATGGGAACAAAGGTTAATGTGAGACCTGGGAACACAAGATGGGCTCCAAGCTAGAGATAAGATCTGAAGCAGGCTTACAGCTGGACCTGCAACAAGCAGGTGAACTGGCTGAAAGCAGCCTGCTGAGAGCTGGAGGGTTTTGGAGGTTCCCTGACTCATGGCTAGGGTATCTCACGTTGCTGCAGTAAATGGTTCTTCCTCCCAGAGACTGAGCACAGCCCATACCAGCCCAGGTCTCCATGGGCCATTCTCCAGTCCAAGGCTTGCTCTACTACAGCTTCTCTGCTTCAGGAGGGTCTCACCCATGTGCAGTTCTTCACAACAACAGAAACAGGCATAAAAGAAAGAAATTATTCAACATTTATGTAATTGCACAAAGTGAGAAAGTGTCTCCAATCACACCGCTCCTTCAGCTATGCCCAGTCAACACTCTGGCCACCACCACCTTGAGGAGCCTCTCCTGGGGGTTGTCCTTAGCAGTGCCAGCACTTTCATGGGATAGCTGGAGGGTCCAAGACCTTCACCTGCCTTGTTTTTCTAGGAGGAGAAAAATTAGAGTGTGATGATCACTTAACCTCATCCAAGGGCTAAGGCACCAGCAGGTTCCCTGACCCACCTGGCATGGGGCTGCCTTCTCAATGCACGTAGAGGGCACCATATGGTCCCCATGCAAGAGAAACCAAACACTCCTGCTACCACCCACACCTGGGCTGTGGACCAGCTCTCGTCTCCAGGATGCTCCAAGGCCAGGCACATTTCTGACATCCCAGCTGAGCTGCAGTAACCCAACACTTGGCTGGTGACTTTTAAGACCTGTCCTTGTTTGAAAACACCATGACCTAGTGAAGGGGCAGGTGACAGGACACGCTGCATCTGTCACAGACGAGCCACTCTCTTTCCTGCTGGTCACAGAGGCAAACGGATCCTTCTGGAATGTGGTAAATGTCAACTCAGAGCTGGCTGGAGTTCAGGCTTCCTGCGGCCTGGGAGGGAGGTGTTCTCCAAACCCATCACCTTCCTGTTAACTGGATGATCTAGTCTCCAAGGATTCACCACGGTTGTTGTGGTCCCACCACGGTGAAGGAGCAGTTGAGCTGGAGTACGATGCCAAGGCAAAGGGCATTTGCCAGCCAGAGGCTGCCACACGTACACATCTCCAGCATCCTCTTCCAGCATCACCCTGCCCCTCCTGTGCTTCACAGGGGCCACTGCTGCCTCACAGCCACGTTCGTGGGGATGGGAGTTCACAGTTACGTGCTGTGGTGCTTCTTGGTGCCCCAGTAGCCACATTCAGTCACATCGAGCCACAAAACATTGCTGGAGATCCCTGAGAAGATCCAACATTTCTTTACCAGCTTTGGCTTGCCCCTTACCATCACCCCACCATCAGCCGTGGCGTGGCAGATCAGCTCCTTGGTCTGGTTGCCAGCTGGGGAGAGCCCTCGGAGGTAGAAAGTGGCCCTCAGGAAAGAAGAGCCACAGGAGTCCTTGGACTTGCCCCAGTAGGTGCTTGGCCTCACCGCTGGTAAAGGGTCATGATCCCTGCTTGGTGCAGGCTCCTCCACAGTGCTGCTTCTAGCATCATGTCGTGGTTGGCATAAAACACCAGCGGTTTCTTCTCCAGCTCATAGTAGTGGTCTGAGAACTCCTCGTAGTTGGTGGTGATGAACCCATAGGCACTGACCTGCGGGGAGGGAGGTGAGACAGACAAAGGATAAGGTCAGGGTTCCACTTTGGATGTTCCATGCACCAGCACCAGCACCACCCTCCAGGGACAAGGATGGCACATGTAGGACAGCCACCAGAACACACTGGTGCCCACCAGCAGCCTTACACACAAGCTAGAAGCTCCCAGCAGCCAAATGGGAGGATCCTCTTGTCCCTGGGTGAAAGGTGGCCCTGTGGCATCTTACCTGGTCGCAGGAGTGGAGCGCGGTGAGGAGCATGAGGGCACCAGTGCTGGGCATGTAGAGCGAGCTGTACTGCGAGTCCAGGAGCTCTGAGCGCAGGAACCTGCCAGCAGACATGGCCAGTCAGGAGGAGCTCACCCATGGTCCAGCACCACGGCTCCCAACACCTGACCCAGCAGCACCCAGCGCCCATCCAACCCCCACCAGTGACACCAGTGCCTGGTAAGGCAGGAGAACCAAGTGAAACACAAGGCTTGTGTGGATTCTCTGTTGGCCGCTACTAAAGTTCAGCTCATTTGCTGCAGGTTGCCAAAAGGCACCTCTCAGCTGCGCGAAATCTCCCCAGCTCAGATGCCAGATTTCATGAAGGTTCATGGAGCATGAGAAAGGCATAGACCTGTTGGAGTGGGTCCAGAGGAGGCCACAAAAATGATCTAGGGGCTGGAACACCTCTGGGGTTCCCTGCTGTGAGGCCAGGCTGAGGGAGTTGGGGTGTTCAGCCTGGAGAAGAGAAGGCTCTGGGGAGACCTTCTTGTGGCCTTTAAGGTCTTAAAGGGGCCTGTAAGAAAGATGGGGACAGACATTTTAGCAGGGTCTGTTGTGACAGAACAAGGGATGATGTTTTAAACTAAAAGAGGAGAGATTTAGACTGGAGAGAAGGAACAAATTTTTGATGCTGAGGGTGGTGAGAGCCTGGCCCAGGTTGCCCAGAGAGGTGGTTGATGCCCCATCCCTGGAACCATTCCAGGTGAGGTTGGATGGGGCTCTGAGCACCCTGCTCTAGTTGCAGATGTCCCTGCTCCCTGCAGGGGGGTTGGACTAGATGATGTTCAAAGGTCCCTTCCAACCCAAACCATTCTGTGATTCTGTGAAAGGTAGGGAAATACGGTCCCTTTGGTCCTATCAACATTTAGTGGACTTTGTGAAATGGAAGGCGAGGTGAGCACAGCGAGGTGCAGGAAGGGGTGTGAGCTGTGCTGCAAGGAACAAGAACAGCAGGGGAGACATCTGCCTTGCCTGCAGAGTGCAGGGCAGAGGTGGTTCCAGTGCCTGGGGAAAACTGGGACTGCTCTTTGATGCTGGGCAGTCACTGGTTTGTACTGGCTAGTGCAGTGGTGGGAGGCAGGCAGTCTGAGCTGGGCATCAGCTGCCGTCCTCATCCTCACCTCGATGTCAGGTACTGCAAGAAATCTGGATGCAGCAGTTTGAACTTCTCTGCAGATGCCTCAGGTCCAAAATACTTTTGCGGCCTGCAGTGGGGCGAGGAGAAGGGCAGAATTTATGTCACAGGAGTCCTGGAGCTACCAGGGGTTTATCCCACCACCAACAGATGTGGGGTGAGGGCAGGCAAGTCATGCTCCCTCCAGTGCGTCACCAAAGGTGACAGGGGGATCTTGGGGAGCTACTCACTTGTCTCCCTTGTCTGAGCCCTCAGGGACAGGGCTGCCCTGGATGGCTGACCTCAGCATGACGTAGTCACGGATATCCGAGGGGATGAAGATGTATCTGAGGTCCTGCAGTGGGGACACAGACATGGCACTCAGCGGGGCTTTGGGGCACTGCCCACACCAATGGGGTGAGGACTGAGGGCTCCCAAGATGGGGAGAAGGTTTGCGGGGCAAGCCCAGCCTCAAGGGACAGGTTGGAGTCACCTCCCCAACAATCCCTTGGGGTTTCACCTTGGCCTGGGGTATCCGGGTGAAGCCGTACTCCTCGTAGGCGATGAGGGAGTTCTTCATGGTGTTCACCGTGAAGCCATAGAATGAGATCTTGGTCCCGACATCATCCTCAAAGCCTTTGATCACGGCACCATTGAGCCTGCAGGAAAAGCACAGGATGCATATCCAGGGCTGACTTCTCCCCAGCACCCACGGCCCCATCCTGCTTAGGACTCATCCTCACCTGAAGACCAGGTCATGCGTGTCGATGGCCTTGCCCTGCCGCGAGCCGTTGAGGATGCCGCCATTGCCCACCACGGCGCAGCGGACACAGCCCCCGGGGAAGGTGTCCCTGTCGAAGAGGTGCCTGTTGGCGGAGGCGTTGAGGAGCTGGAGGGTGCTGCCCACCACTGGAACGGAGCAGGATGGGGCCGGTCAAAGGGAAACGCTGTGCGTCAGCCCGCGTGAGTACGCGCGCGCGCGCTTGAGCGTGCAACAGCACACAAGACAAGCTCGCACAAGAGCACACCCAGGAGGAACACGAGAAAGCTCATGCCATCCTTGTGCAGGAGAAGGGTCTACAGGTGGGATGAGGGGGACACCAGCCCGTCCCTCCTGTCCCAGACCTGGTGTCACCCCCTCAGAGCCCCCCACGCTCCTAAGCCTGCTCCAAACGGAGGCCACCTGAGGCCGTGGAAGGCACGGGGCCGCATCCGGACATCTCCAGCCCTGCGGATGCTGCTGCCCACGCTGGCCACGTCCCCTCCTAACAATGTCTCTTTGCAGCTGCCACCGGTTCGCTCCCCTCCCGCCGTTCCGAGCACTTCCCAGCCCAGGGATTGAAGCTGAAGGCTGCCAGGGAGAGCAGAGGGGGTTTGGGGTAGGAAGGCAAACAATCTCCATCCACAACAATGGAGCGGGTTGTCGGAGCTCCTCCGGCCCCAGTTAATAATCATGCACACACTGGTGCTTTTATTCAGGGAAAATGTCACAAGACTCAACAAGTGGCATTTGCAAAGCTGTCCCCTCCGCCCCACGCCCCGGGAGGCTGAGTGGGAAGAGATCAAGGTCCCTGGCTCCTCTACAGGGAGGTCTCCTCTGCCTGCTCCATGTCTTCAGGCCCTTCTGCTGGGCTCCCCAGGTCCCTCAAGCTGCCCTGCACCCTCCCATCGCCCACCCTTGCCCCATCTGCTGCCACCCCCACCCCGGCTGGGTCTGTACCTGCATGGGACAAGCCCTGCCAGCCATAGGGGACGTGTCGTGTCTTCAGCCTGTCCCAGGTCTCTGGGGTAAAGTGCTGGTCCCACATCAGCACGGGGGTGTCAAAGCGGAAGATCTCCCCAAACTTGGCATCTGCCTTTGCTCTGTCCGTCACCGAGTGGAGGCATGTGCTGGGCTGGAGGAGTGGAGGACCTTGGTTCAGTCTCCAGACTGGGTCTACCTTCCCTCCAATACCTTGCCCCTCAGCAGGCACTGAGGAGAGGCCAAACCCAGGGACAGAAATGCTCCATGTCCATGTTCTGCTGGGCCATCCAGGCAGGGTACTGCCTCGTGCCTCAGTTTCCTGGTGCAAAACACCCGTTGGTACCCAGCTCACCAGGAGGCAAGAACCAGGGCGTGCAGAGTCACCCAAGAGCATGAGCCCCATGAAAGATTCAGCACCTGCTAGGGCAGGCACCCCTCTGAAGGCCTTTGATGTACAAGTACAACCCCAGTGCTCAGGACCAGCCCCTCCCATAATCTGTGTCCATCCTCATGTGTCTCCAGCCCAGGCTGGTGACTCAGGTGTCAGAGGAATGGAGGGAGTGGGTGATGCCCAACCTCCACACTGAGGAATTACTTGGGGAGGTGCTGCCACTGCAGCAGGGAGCCCTGGGGAGACCCACGTGCATGAATGGAGGAGGTTGCTTCTCCTCACACATAAAATCCTTCCAGATGATGCTGTTCCATGCAGAACTTCAAACAAAACTCAGCAAGGAGAGTCACTGAGAACACCGACAGTACTGTGCTAACCGTTACCTGCTTCCTGCTGGGCTTGGGATCCTCCAGCTCTGCAGAATGCTTGAGGGATCTCCCACTGAAAAAAGAATTAAAGTTCCATCACTTGGGCACTGGAGAACCCCGCAGAGGGTGGGGGGTCCCAGCTCATGCCAGAGCTGCTGTGGACACCTGCTCCCCTTACCTCTCCAAGTTGTCTTCAAGGGCCCATCTGCGGCTGCCAGCTCGGCGCGGTGTCCCCGGTGAAGCCAGGACCAGTGGCTCTGGCTGCAGCAGCCTGGGAGAAGAAGCCGGTGGGGGCTCAGCCAGGAAGGTGACACCAAACTGCCACGTCCCAACACGACCCACCCGAGAGGAAAGCCCTGGGGCAGGACCACATCACCTCCACTCAGCTCCCCTTCACTGCTGCCTGTGCCCACCCACCCCCCTCCTGCATATGTCTCTGCCAGCAGAGAGCCACAGATTTCCAAAATACTGGATTTTGACAGAAAGCAGCCACTGTCTCCTGGGGGGTTCCACCTCCAGGACACCCACGTACCAAAGAAAGCACCCAGCCCAGCCTGAAGCCTTGGGGGGACCCTGATGAGAGCTCCCTGGCTCTTTCCACCATCCCACCCTTCCTGAGCCCAAGGGAAGCGGTGCTGGGACAAGCCAGGCAGGCCAGCAGGACCCATTTAGTTGCTACACTGCAGAAGCAATTTGGAACTGGGATCTGGAGGCTCCTGGGGTGCACAGGACCCCCCTCTACCACGGGGCCAGCTGGGGCACGCCCCGGTCCTTCACTGAGCACTAAGGGTCAGAGGCAGAGCGTCTCCCATCTCGAGGTGCCCCGAGCCCCATGGGGCCAGGCAGAGCAGGCCCAGCCTCCCAGGGGGTGTGTGGGGCTGGGGGCCGGCAGGGTGGCAGCCTGGCAAGCAGGAGGTGGGAGCCCACCGGAGGGGAACAGGCTCCCATTCATCCCCGCACAGAAGCGCCCTTCAGAGCCCCCCGGCACCGCCTCCAGCCCAGCCGGCAGGTGCTCAGGCCAGAAGGGGGGGATTGTGGAGGAGACAAGGGGCCCCTTGTTACGGGATCTCTGCCTAGGAGCCTGGGGACAGGTAGAGGCAGGTGGGGAGCGGAGCTCTGCCTCCCCCCGCTGCGATAGGCATTGGGTTTCCACCTCTGCCACGGCCCCTGTCAACACCAGCAGCGCTCACTGCTCTGCCTGGGACCAGATCCAAACACATTTGCCACCCAAACCCCGCCCCGTGCCACCCCGGGGTGCAGCGGGACATGGGGGGACAGCCCAGCGCCTTGCCTGGCTGCTGGCACCGGGGGCTGGAGCATCTCCCCAGGCGTGGATGGGCAGTCACGGGCAAGCACTGGGCAGGGGATGCTGAGAGTGAAGGTGTCCCCCCTGCACAAGGGGCTCAAAACATCCAGACTCCAGCATGGGGCAAGTTCCCCGGCTTAGCCCTTCCCCGAAGCTACATCCTGCTCCCAAACACATACCAAGAGCCATCCCGCTGTACTGGGGTCTCGACGCCTGGGCTGGCCCCAGAGCCGGGAGAGGGGCTGGGCACAGCGTGGCCCCCACCTCCCCTTACAGCCCCCAGCTCCTCCCTGAGCTCATGCCGGGAGCACTGGAGCTGGCAGAGAAGAGGGAGAGCAAACCCCTGGGAGGGAATACCGAGGTGGGACTGAGCTGTCCCAGGGAGATGCTGGAACTGCAGCTTTCTGTGAGCACCTAACTAAACCCCCCTGACCAAACCTGCCTGTTCCCTCCGCTCGAGGTCAGGTGCAGAGCTGGCAAGGAACCATCTGGAAAAGGCCATCCAAAGGCTGTACAAGATGTGGTTACACTGGAAGCTGCTCTTTCAGCCCATCTCTGCCAGATACAGGCAGCAGACCCCCGTCAGAGCAAAGCTCACCTGTGCAAGAGCCTCACAGCAGCTCTGAGGAGAGCTCCCCAAGCTAAGCCAGCTTAGCTGCAGCAGGCAGCAATGGGATCCCCACAGAGCTCACCTCAGTGAGCCACCCCAGCCCTGCTCTCTTCCTCCATCTCACCATACAGAAGATCCCAGCCCTGCTCTCTTCCTCTATCTCACCATACAGAAGATCCCAGCCCTTCTCTCTTCCTCTGTCTCACCATACAGAAGATCCCAGCCCATGTGTCCCACCAGCAGGAGTTTATCAGTATTACCAGCACCTGAATGACGGGCTAGGGACTGAAGAAACCTCCCTGCTCCAAAGGAGCCAGAACCAGTCCCTGCAAAGCACTGAGCTCCCAACAACAGCAGACTGCCCTGCACACAAAGCCCCCACTTTGGTCACCCATCCTTTTTCTGGCCGCAGAGGTGAGCCCACCACCGACCCCCAGAAGCCATTACCTTCACACACCATTACCAGGCTCATGCTGCTTGGGACCTGCACACAAACAGCCTCTCCCGGCCTGCTGCCTCCCCAGACCTTTCTCATCATGCTCCCCAGCCCCAGCTGCACAGTCCTGCCCAGCCAGCCCCTCACCAGCCCTCCCAGCTCTCTCAAGCTTGTTTCTTCATAGAATGGGTTTGGTTGGAAAAGACCTTTAAGCTCATCGAGTCTAACCATTAACCCAGCACTGCTAGGTGACCATTAAACCCTGTCCCTCAGCACCACATCTCCATGGCTTTGAAATCCCTCCGTGGATGGGGACTCCACCCCTGCCCTGGGCAGTCTGGGCCAGGCATTGACAGCCCTTTGGGTGAAAACTTTTTCCCAATATCTTGGTACAGAGCCTTCCCTTCCCCTTCCCTGGCTCATCTCAGTGCTTGCAGGACACGGCAGAGACCTGGGCACTGGCAGCAGAAGGGTGCTGTGCCACTTTCTGCGCTGCCAGGGGTGTTGCGGGAGCACCCGGGGCAGCGCGGGTGGTCAGATCCAGCTGAGCTGGGGCTGGCTGCAGGGAGGTGGGTGCAGCCACCTCACCAGGTTGGCTCCTCCTGACATTCAGCCCCACCCGTGGCCAGACACTGTGAGTGGCACTGGCTCATCTCTTCTTTCAGGCCTGGTGCTGACCCAATAAACTCAGTCCCTGTGTCAGCACCTCCCTGCACTCACATCCCAGCTGTGGGCACTGGACCCAGGTCCCCAGCGTCACAGCAGCCACCCTGGCTGTGGCTGGTGCCCAAACCCAGCCGGGGAGGGTGTGGGGCAGCTGGGTCCAACCCATTAGATAGCAGCTCAGCTCGGCTGGGGATCCAAGCACTTTGATGTAACCCACCAGGATGTGGCAAAGCACCTCGTGATGCTTGGTTGACTCAGAAGATGACAACCCTCCCCAGGACCAGCAAACGCACAATGGGGCTGTGGGGAAGGAGTGGCCCGTGGCTGCCCAGGCACTGACCATTGCAGCCGGGCCAGCCAAGCCTGGGTGCGTGGCTTTCACAAATATGACGTCTCTGGTCTGTGGCCACCTTCCATTTCCGGAAGATAACGCCACGTATGAGTTGTGAGCACACACTCTGACCTTATCTTCAGCAAACACTTCTAGGGCACCGCAGACCCCTCTGATGGTGCTGAAGCAGCAAGGCAAGGCCTCTCTTGGAAGGTGTTTGCTCCATCCCACCATGAAGAGCTGAGCTCCAGAAAGCACCTTTCCCCAGCACAGAGTCAGAGCGGCACGGCCAGGCTGGGCCAAGCTCCGTGCTCATCCCATCTGCCACAACAATACAGGCACAAGCAGTGCCAGCAGCTCACCGCTGAGCTTTCAGAGAGATGCCCGGGCAGGGAGTGGGACAGGGTTGTGCCCAGCTGAACCCTGGGGGCTCTGGGGTGACCAGAGCATGGTGGGTTCTGCAGGGGCAGATGGGAGAGCCCCCATCTCTGTAGGGGCCTCACAGCTGCCTCTATCTTTGTGCCGAACTGGAGGAGGACTCAGCATTGCTGTGGGTATCTGGCGCCCGGGTGAGTGGGTGCTGGCAGCAGCCAGCATCAATCGGGGCTCAGCTTCCTCCTGCCTCCCTTCGTCCCTTTGTAAGTCTGCATGGAGCCACTGTTCATGCAGACCTCCCCACCAAAACGTGCTGCCTGCACCAGCACACCCCCGACCCCCCCTTTCTGCCCCGATGGCAGCAGAGCGAAGCGTGCGCTGCGTGATGGCACGGCAGCCATGCAGAACACTGGCTGTCCCCATTTCACCTCCAGACACAGCCCCGCACCCGTCAGCAGGGCAGGACAGATTCCTCCAGGTGCACGGCTCAGGCTGGACAAGCAGCGAGCACGGGGCAGCGTGTTGGTAAACACAGGGAATCGCAGTGAAGAGGACTGGCTCTGCTCTGGGTCTAGCTTTAGCACCTGGGTTAAAGCCATGAGAAGTGTAGGAGAGGTTTGGGGTGCAGGTGAGCTGCCCAGTGCCTCACCCTGGGCTCCTCTCTAGGGCTGGATGAGCTGATCCTTGGTGCCACTGGTCACAGGGCAGGAGCCTGAGCTGGCTCTGCAGCTGGGGGACCTGGGGCTGGGGCAGGTCCAGGTAGGGTCAGGCAGTGGCTGAGTTACCTCCAGCCCTGCCATGTGCTGAGGAGCCCCCTGCTCCCAGGCTGGTCCACAGACCCTGTGCCGGGGCGTGGCTGGTTTCCATTCCCAGGTCCAGCATGGTCCTTGGGCACATCCTGCTGCCTCAGTCTCCCCTCTTACGGATTTTGAGCTCTTTGAGGGAAGCCGTTCCACAGCCCAGCCACAACCTGCCCTGAGCACTATGTGAGGGCTAATGCTGCTGCTGTGGCACCACTGCTCACTAGGCACAGCAAGGCTGGAAAGAGCCACCCCTGCCCAGGCTGCTGGGCACACTCCTGCTCTGTAAGCCCAACGAGAAAGGGGATCTCTGTCCTCGGCAGGCTGGGCAAGGGGAGCCCCCAGCTCCCACCTGGGGAGTGGAGAGCATCTAGAGCCCAGGACAGCTCAAACAGCTACATTCCAGCAACTCCCAGAGCAAATCTGACTGCACTCAGCTCACCCCATGCAGCACCAGCTCTGGTCCCCATGACATCCTCTGTTCCTGGGCTGCACCCAGGCAGCTGGGCTCTGTCACACCGACAGCACCCAAAAGCACCCAGCACGGAGGGGAGGGACACCCACAGCACTCTCCTGGCATGTCACCTCGTGCTCACATGAGAGGAGGGTGGCTGGTCCCGTGGGCCAAGTGCTGTTCAGGCTCCCTCACACCCTGCCCACCCAGCCACAGTCCCCAGGGCTCTCCAGGGCTCCCCGGGGGACCCCAGCACCCTGTGGCACCGGGGGGATGCAGGAAGGGGCCTGAGGAGCTTGGAGGGTGCAGGGAAGGCAGATGTGACTGCAAAGCGGGGGGACGCAGATTGCTGGGGTGTGGGAAATGCTGCAGCCCCCAGGAGTTTGCAGTTTGGGGGGGGGGGGGGGGGGGGGCCCGGGGGGTCAGCCCCGGGGGGGTGAGCATCTCCTGGGGCGGGGGGGGGGGGGGGGAGCCGGGCACTGACCCATTTCTCAAGGTCACGGCCGTG
>WTSP01003988.1:0-20003 GCA_025331215.1 Actenoides lindsayi
ATTATTAAATTTTATTTTTAAAAAAGAGTAAATTTAAGAAGCTACAATAGCAGTATAATTGCTTTAGTATAGAAAAGTTTTAGTGAATTTTATAACACGTGAAACACAAGGGGTCTTTGCAATAACACTTTTTTTTTTTTAATTCACTGAAATGTAATAAATCAGGAAGTATATTGATATGTGCATTAAAGTAATTTTCTAGATCAGTGAATCCATGTCAGTAATGGTTGACTAGATTTCTTACTTGGCTGTAAGAATATTTCAGTTGAAGCCTTTTATTTTATAATTTACTGAATTATTCTAAAGGTTATTTGGTACCTAAAAAATGTTGACTTGAATGAGTTTTTTCTAGAAAAGAGAGAACAACAGTCATTCTGCACACAGTTGAGAAAATGTCTGCTTGTGTCAAATTTGCCGAATAGCCTAAAAATTATATTACTGGTTGCATTGGTATTACCTTACTTCTTGCATTTTAAATGATATTGAAACAAATTTTGGTTTTTTTTCAGGATTAAATCACAACATTATTTTCTTGTGTCTAAAAGGCAGGATTGCTAACATACATATCTTTAAAGTCCAGCAAGGAAAGTGGCTGTGGAGTGACCATACATCAGGAAAAAAGGTGCAGTGCAGTTGAAGGTTTGCTTGCTGAATGACAAGCATCTTTGGAACAAGCTTTAATCTTGCTAGCATGGGTGTCAGTAGCTCAGATGACATATCCACACATTGTTATTACCTGAATCGGTGCCATACTCACTTGCCCATACAAAATGAAACTCTGAGTTCACTAAGTGGCATTTCAGTGAGAGTCAGAAAGAAGGAAACCGATTCAGTGAGTGAGGATAAGTAGCCCACTCTTTGTGGCTCATGGAGTAAAAGGCAGCAATATTCATGAAAGGAATGTATGGGGCAAGGACAGGTGTGTCATTTCCTTAAGCACCCTAAAGGACAAAGCATTTGGAAAAACTAACAAAAATGCTGTTATGCAATTAGGAAATGCAAAGAAAAGAAGAATTTCTCAATTGCATCTATTACTGTATAGCTCTCAGGTTAGCAGCCTTGCAATTTGTGACATACACAATCTCATGCAACACTGATGGGATTCTTCCTGCAGTCGGTTCTACCGAGTGTTTGTTAATTACATTAGTATTGAGTGTTGATGGCTCTTAGTCATAAGAAAAGGCAAACAGGGCAAGAGTGAATTAAGATGCTTTAAATATACTACAAATTCATTTTTAAAAACATAAGGACTTGCCCACACTCTGGAAAAAGGCCAATCTCCCACTTAGGAAGGAATTCATTACATGACGGAGGAGGCTATCTGATAAAATTCACAAAACTCAGTTATCAGCTTCATTATAGAGAATTTTTTCTTCCTTTTTAAATCTCAGCTGTAACCACAACTAGCCTAAACAGGGAAATAGATGAAATTCCCCCATTAGGGAAAAAAAGTGCCAAGGACCACATTTGCATATCAGGGGATGGCAGGAGGAGACACAATGACTAACATCTGTTGTACAGATTGAGACAAATAGACTTTTTCTGGACACCAGAGTGTGTTTCTCATATGAAGAAATGAAAGAGCAAAACACTGAATGTGTTTCAAGGTGAAATAACGTAAGCTAAACATTCAGTTTTGAACTTTTGATTTTTAAACTAATCTTTAAAAAATATATTGCATACAACTGACTCTTGGGTTTGGGTCTTCAGAATGAACAATCATTTTAGTGACTTTCAATACCATTATGTTCTTTATCTGAGTAAAATAAGCAAATTTTTTTTCTAGCTGGTCTTTGGTTCTGTTTTTGGTGTGTTGTTTTTTTTGTTTTAATTTTTTTCTGTGTTTTTTGTTTGTTTGCTTTGTTTGATGGCTTTTGTTTTGTTTTTGTTCTTTTTTAAACCTATACAGTACGCAACATGAATATTTCTAAATCTTGTGGCCTACTCACATTCAACTAATGTTTTTTTCTTTCTGTTTGCACAAAGCATCTCCGTCTTGGAATTCATCCACTTAGCAGTCGGAATCCCTGCCTGAAAAACTATATCTGATCTCCCTCACCAAGGGCCTTTGTTTTGAGTATCAAGATTTCTGCGTTCTCAAGACTATGTGCTTGGTTATGTACATTGCTAAATCTAACAAGCAACGCTTAGAAGACAACGCATTTGATAACACTGTTAGTACAAATTTTATTCCCAGCCATTGATGTGTTTGCTGCACAAACTCCTTTAACTGCAGCCATTAGTTGGGTTTGTTTCGAAGTAGCTAGCTAAAAATATAAAGATTTGAAAAATTGTTTCATTTGGAAAGGGATGCTGATGATGTAGCAGGGATTTTCTGTGATGAAGTCATACCTGTTTTAAAAGAGTGCACAAAGTTCTATGTCTCTGAGCACAGAGAACATGAAATAACAGAAAAGGTGACTTTGCCCATGATTCAAATCTTTTTTCAGTCTATATTCAGCCCCAAGGCATCTGTCACATGTAGATTTTTTATTTATTTCTTTATTTCTTTATTTATTTCTACTATTATTATTTCAGTCTGTAGTGCAGCGCTCACCGCCTTCTCCTCAGAACAGGGTACGGGAAGTAGCTAACTGCTAAGAGTACCAAGTCCTACAAGGGCTCATTTATGCTGTTTGTCCACTTCTGACCTAGAGCAAGCACAGCTATCTCCACACTATACCCCAATATACAGTGTAACCGTCACTTCTACTGATTTCCTGAGCTTCTTTCACAGAACCACAAACAAAATCGTATCAACTAAGTGATTCAGCTGAACTAAATTCTATCACCAGTCTGTATCTTTCATGTCTGCCCTTTGGGCCAGGTAGTTGTGGGATAGACATTACTGTCCTTTTCAACATTGTAATATCAGTTTCTTCACACTATCTTAAGTTCAATAGTTATGTATCTTCCTTTCAAAAAGATAACAGCAAAATCTGTAACAATAACTTTCTAAACCCTTAGTGAAAAACTAGCTCTTCTATAGGCTTATACCTCTTGATATTACAAGTGCTTTTTTACTCACTTTTGGATGCTGCTCCTTCTGCTCGATTCTGAGAATCAAAGGAACAGTGAGAATGATCGTAATGAAGACATCTTTTAGAATCATGAAGACATCTTTTAGCACCATGCATTGTATAAAAAGCTTGAGTGAGCTCTCCTGAGCACCACAGAATTACAGTCTATTACATGCACTTACAAATCTTTCCTACAGCATTCATTGGACTTTCCATTCTTCAGTTCTCTCAGAATAATATCCTCCGATAAAAATGGTTTTATCAACACGGTAATGTCAATATGAGTCAAAAGTCAGGAAAAATGCGGCCTGCTATAAAATAATGCACTTGTAAAAAGGGTCACAAAAGAGAGGGAATGACCTCAAGTTGCATCAGGGGAGGTTTAGATTAGATATTAGAAATAAATTCTTTACTGAGAGAGTGGTTGGGCAATAGAACAGGCTGCCCAGGGATGTTGTGGAGTCACCATCCCTGAAGTGTTTAAAAAATGAGTAGATGTAGGACTTGAGGCTATGGTCTAGTGGTTAGGGAGATGTTGAGATGAAGGTTGGACTTGATGATCCTAAAGGTCCTTTCCAATCACAATAGTTCTATGAAAAGAGGATTTGATCTTCTCAATGAATTTGATCTATAATTAAAACATGTCTAATCTAGATAATTTTTCCAGTTATAATTTATACTTTCTACCATCAATAGCAGTTGCCTTGAAGCTTTTTGTCAAGCATGCTTCTCATGTACGACAGACTTGGAACAGTAAGTCTACCTTACTCTTTCACTGGCAGCAGACTAGATGATCTCTGCTACTTTCCTCTAGATGCTTACTTCCCTTGCCAAGTTTGGCTTACTTTGCCCCAAGTGCTGCTGTACTCAACTATCAGGCCGGCCAGACCTTGAACTGAGTCTATGAAATTATTTGATTTCAACAGTCCCAGGCTGGCTGGCAAACAGCTGATTTGGTGCAACCAAGGGTGTGAGGACTGGGAAGAATTTCTCTGATATTAACTCATAGGAGAGAAACCCGATAGCAAATCACATTTCTGTGATTTCCTGGGTGCAAGAGAAACTTATATGCAAACATGCACACAGCAAGTATGTACTGAATAGCAATGCAATATGATTACAAAATTTGACTCAAAATACAGCTGGAGAGTTCTCTTAACATCACACTAAACTCGCAGAATCAATTTACAATAACATTTCACAAAGGAAGTTTACATCTTTAAAAGACCAAGAATAATTGGTTGGCTTTTACTTAAACATAATTGTGCCCCATGTTTTGAGCAGAACAAAATGAGGTGATTTTTATGGTCTCCAAACAAGCCGCTGCCACACTGCCTGTTCCACTGAAAGACTCTTATGATACTTAAACTACTTCTGGGCAATTAATTTGAAATAATAAATTTGATGTAGCTAGTGCTTCTCATTCCCCATGCAGAGAAACTTTCTTTTCTAGAATATATATAGGTCTTCAGAAGATGCCCTCTATAAAAACAGCTTTTAATAAATTTGCTTTGGGGCAGCAGGGAAAAAAAACCCCAAACAATGAAAAACAAAACCAGGCCCTGCTTATGTTTTCAGCAAGAACTGCTTATATACAGCTGTTGTAGACCTGTACTGGCCCATAAAGAGAATTTCTTTATATGTCTAATCTTTACAACAGGCAGAACAATTCCATCCAAATATACAATCAATAATAATAATAAAAAAAATAGTTTAAAATAAATGAATCTGCTCCAGAAGAGAAAGCAAGCAATTGAAATTATGATTTGGGATTTGCATAAATATTTCCAATTTGTTATGCAATGTCATACAGAAGGGAAAAAAAAAATAATTAAATCTATAATCCAGGGATTCCAAGAGCTGGAGTTTCAATTAAAAGAACACCCCAAACAACCGTAACACCAAAGAACATGAGACCTGTCACAGGACTGCAGGAGATAAAAACTCTCTTCTCCATTTACAGAGGAAAATGTGAAAGAAACAATTGTGTGTTGCACCGCTGCTGCATGCTGATTCTTTTGTTTCAAAAGCCACACCAAATCCATTAAGCTGCTGCTACAAGAGCAGGAAAAGCATGAAAGCTCTGTGCCAGCCTGGTACAGTGATACATAAAATGCACTTGCTGTTGACTGCTCTAACTGCTGCAGTTACAGATACCATTGCTTCAGGCTTCACATACAGAAGGGCAACATCCCAGGGAAGAAAGAAAGGAGGAAAAAAAAAAAAAAAAGAAAATCAACAAAACCAGCAACCTCTCTTGCCCCCCAAAGCAATATCACAGTTGTTTGTATGTGGGAAGTTCTGTTCCAAGAGAGTCGAACGGAACACATAGCAAACCCAATGCTTTCAGAAAGCCTTCCAAGCCTGTGCAGAGCAGGTACTCTCTTCACATACAGCCACTGCAAGGCTTCTGGAAAATGCTTAATACGCTGCCTGTGAACAGTTTCTGTCACATGCTTACTGTACATGAATGGCAGGTCTGTCTGGGTCTCCTCCTGGCTCTGAAGCGAGATGTGTGGCCTGGCCTTCAAGAAACTCTGAGCTGCACTGTCTTAAGTGAAGCTTAAGAGGACATGTGTGTGGGTACAGTATTTCTTTCTTTGCTGCCTAGAACACAGTAAGAAAAAAATGCCCAACAAATTCCAATACACTTATTACTGTAAAATAATTAAATCAGGTTTTTTCTTCTAAATTAGAGAAACCATAAACATCTAATGAAAGATAATCACAACATCTTAATAACCATGGTGAAACAGTTACAACAAGAAGCTAAGACTCTTCCTCTCCCCTCACTACTGGAACCAATATGCACTTGCTCTGTCAGTCATGAAAGGTAGCCAGGAAAGTAAACTTTTTCCTTGTTCTCCCTCATATGCTTACAGATGACTCAACAGTACCAGAAGTATTAAAATACCAAATGGAGGTAAAAAGTAGAAGGTAGTTTTTCTAGCAGTTGTACAGATGCCCCGTTTGGTTGTACTATTAAAGATTATGTTGAAAAGTTGTTTCTATCCTCTAAGTAAGCACACTCTTAACAAGCCAGAAAAACCTTTGCTGGTGTGTGATCATCCACAGATTAATGACTATACAAGAGGTCAAAGAGATGGTAAAAGAACTACTTCTACCTATTTCCTGCATTTCTGGTGTATATGTAGGCTTCTGTTATTATCATTAAAAAATATCCAGGAGACTACATTACATTAAAACCAACAACATTTAGAGCATTAAAGCATCACAGCAGAAACGAAGGAGGGACTAAAACATCTTGCAGATGACACTACAGAAATTGAATAAGGTGCAGTGAGAGTCAGAAAGCTGGTATAGTGGGCAGAAAAAGGGAGCAACTGAGTTGTACTGAAGACAGAAAAAATATTTCAATCATTGCTTTGGGCAGACTACCTGCATATGACAGAAACACCAGGAAGCCAGAGAGAAAAAGATTATGACAAGATGTCTGAACAGCAATGAACAATTTTTAATTGGTCTTTAATATGCCTACTTTGACAAATATAAAAGACACTTAGTTTCCAAAAAGCAGATCTTAGTATTTACTGAAAAACTGAAACCCACTAGTTGGTTCTAACATCTCTCACTGAAATAGTTCGGGTGTGAACAAGGCTTTTAAAAACAAAAGAATGATAATAGGTTGAAGTATAGTGGTAACTGGAAATGAGAAAAAAAAAGAAACAGTACAGGAAAAAAAATACATCAACTAGGAGAAAGGTGAGAGAACAAACTCCCTCAGAAAGTGCTGGTATGTCAGCACTGAAACATTTCACAGAAATGCATTAATTCTGATGCCATTCTGTTTAGAAAAAAACCCAAACAACTTTATAGTCTTTGAAACACCAGAGAGGAACTTTGTGAATATTCATTTAGAA
Source organism: Actenoides lindsayi (assembly GCA_025331215.1). NCBI lineage: Eukaryota > Metazoa > Chordata > Aves > Coraciiformes > Alcedinidae > Actenoides > Actenoides lindsayi. The sequence goes on from WTSP01003988.1 coordinate 6,902, forward strand.
ATGCATTTTAGATCATTACTTTGTTTTAAAATACTGCTTTTTACATTTGATAGTATTTAAATTCATATCTCATTTAAAGAATGCTAAACAAACTAAAGACAAGGTATAAAAGAAAACATTTATGTTTTAGTAAACCAACATTTTAAACTCACTTTTTTTTTACCCTGAAACATAACTGAATTTGAAAGATGGAACTTTTTTTTTTTGTCTAATAGGGATTATTTTAATGTGGAACTTTCCCACAAAACAAAACCAGCACACTTCAGTGAGTTCCAGCATATTCATTTACATTTATACATGGTCTCTAGCTGCATCACAGCATTAAAAGAAAGACTCACGGAATATAAAGTCTACCTACATTTTCCTCCTACAGGTCACAAGAAATAACAATAAATTCTTTAAGTAGAATTATAGAATAGACTACACTAAGGTTTCTAAACCAATTTTCACTCTACTTCAAGTTGGGTGTGGAGGGAATTGGCTAATAAAAAGTCTTACACACAAAATCCATTATAGGAAGGTTCATTTCCCCAAAAGTGGGTCAGAATCAATTTCAACCTTGTTAAAGGGATGTGAAAATGAAGACTGTTGAAACAAGCAATGCAGGAAAGAGATTTTTTTAAAGTCTTTGTTTTGTACCCAATCTCTAAGCTTAACAAACAAATTTTAAGGGATCAAAGTTAGCCTATTATGAAGCATAAAACTACCTCGGCTGAAAACCATAAATTATGTATGGAGCAGGCATATTTACTAGTGCTGCTAGTAATGCAGAACATCTCTGAATGAGCACTGACTGCTGAATGCCTCACGTTCTTTTATGATGAATTATGCAGAAAGCTCCAACACCGCAACTCAGCTAAGGTGCTAGAGCTCATACACATGAGTGTTTGTGAGTCATTCAATAAGCAGGAGACAAAAATATTACTTTTCTCCTTTTGCTCAGGTCCAAAATTTTGTGAAGAGTAACTGCCACTAACACAAAAAGGGATATATTGAAAAATGTCAGATAAAATTACTGTCTTCTCCACTTACCTTCCCTTTTTTTCACCTTTTCTCCTTTTCTTATCTCCTCAACACCCCCGCCTTCCCCCCCCCATCTCCCCATCTCCCTTCTTCAAGTGATGCAGCTGCATATAACTTTGAAGTACTGATTGCAGTGATGCACCAAATTCCATGAACGAAATGGCATTTGAGAACATAACAACCAACATGTATGTCAGTTTGAGTATTTCCTCCATCATGAACAGCTAATTTTCAAAAAAGCTTTTGCTTCTTTCAAAACAGGGATGATTTCAGAACAGGTTCATTTATATTCAAGACTCGGAAGAATTTAAAGTACTAGTGAAGTGTGGGAAATGTCTATATGGCCCAATGAGGCACAACACATCACCGCTTCCCCCCTCCGAGGCAGTGACATCCAGAAGCCATCTGTTACGCTTCTATCAATATGCCTAGATTGCTTTGATGCATAGCTATGCCCTAGCTGTACTTTTTCTGATTTGAGACCTAAGTCAGTATTTCTTTCTGGTAGCCTCACTGAAATCCAAGAGTTGGTTTGTGAGCAGGAATTTTTAGTAGACAGAATCAAAACCAAGGCAGAAGAACACGTGCAGATTTTCCCATCCAGATCTGGAGCAAAAAAAGGACACAGCCGTATGCTGTGGAGAAAGATCTGAAGGTACAAAGAAGTAGTTACCAGGCTTGTTCCAGAAAACTGGGAACAGTCATTATGAGCTTGTTTGTTTAACTGATAGTCCAGACATAGCTGTAAGCAGTTTACCATTTCCTAAACCAGAATGATAAAGATTGGTAGGCAAGCTATTGGATTCAACTAAACCTATAATGAAATATATTCCATATGCAATTTGTCTCAATAGAGTATGGTAGGAAAACACAAAGTGCTACTAAATAATGCGACTGCGAACCCAAATACTTAAAGTGGTTCTGATTCCAACTAAAACATGGAATTATTTTTAGTCCTTCTGCTATTTGCAGAATCTAAAGTAGTTTTTAATTATTTAGACCTATACAAAATTAAAAATATACATAATTTTATTCCTCTCTTTTTTACACTGAATACAGTAGGTTAGTATATTGCATTTTTTCAAACTTCTCATTTAAAGCAGGTGGTTTAATTTTCAGACCTTTAGGGAAAAATATCCATCTTGGGCTAAAACTTTATCTGTCTCATTTCAGCAGAAAGGATTCATTTTTTCCTATAAACCTCTTCTTGAAGTCTTTGAAGATGAAATATATTTTCCCTATGCTCCTAACTTCAGCAATGGCCTAGAGATTTAACAGGAAAGTAGGTCATTAGAGTCCCTGGTACTTTCTTTGACATAGCTAAATGACATCTCTTCTGGAATCCAAATGTCATTTTTGCCCTTTATTCTTAGAAAAATAGATGTCAATCCCCACTAGAGAACACTGCAATCATTACTGTTTGATAGAAAATTTAAATCATTGGGAAATAAATTTGAGGTGCTGCTTCTCTACAGTTTCTGTTTCAGATCAATTTTCTAGGCTTCCTGAGCTGACCAAGCCTCTCTGAGCTGGGCAGTCCCTTCTTCCAATCAAGAATGTATCTAGACATTTACAAGGTAGTGTCTATGTATTTTGGAGGCCAGCTCATGAAGTTCAGGACTGGAAAAATTCTGCTTTATTTCACACTGGTTTAGAGAAAAAGCAAACCTAGTATGTTAGTGAACTTTCATGCTACAATCTGACTTCCCATTGTAATGCATTCAACAGCAATACAAAGCATAATGAATACATTACCATACTGTAGATAAGTGAATAGCAAGGGATAAAACACAAAGCTCAATGGGATTTAAGATTAAATGGCTTCCTCCAATCATAAGTGACACTAGGTGAGAAAGCCCTGTCTATCCTTTCAGTGGCATCCTCCTGATGCCAGCCCAGATCTCTCAGTACTCCAGCACAGCATTCGTCTTCTAGGAATCCCCACCTCTCCCCCCCAACATTTTAAGTATAGCTTTAAATTTTACAGACTGACTGGCATTTTGTGTTTTTCTATTATGCTCCCCCAGGATACACAATTTATGTCTAATAGAAGCTCACATCACACACTCAAGGGAACAAAGCAGACAGAAACAGGGAAACAATGTGTTGTAAGACAATTTGCCATGAACAGCCCAGCAAGTACCATTACAGAGACTCTATAGCAGCATGGTCTTAATACTTGAATGGCAGAAGTGACAGAACAACACTGAAAATGGGAAAAAAACCCCTACCACTCTAGGGCCTGGTGGGAAGCCAGGGGCTGATCCACCAGGGAAAAGTCTGAAATTTAAATCAGTATGGAAGCTGGAAGATCTGAGTGCTAAAAATATGGTTTAATTTAATCAATATGCAAAATCTGCTTTAGCATTCAATTCAAATTCCTCTCCCTCTTATTTCCAGGGTACCTTGAATTCTTTCCTCCCATCACCTTTCACACAGGCCCTGAGTATATCAGACTCTTGCTGTTTTCCCTCGCTTTCAACCCTCAACCCCAGTGTAGAGAAGTGAAACACTGGCACACAGGCTTCGACCAAAATCCAGGGAACGGGCTTGAGCAACCTGCTCTTTACTTCCAGCAGCACAGAATGGAGTACGTACAAACAAGTGAACAAGATCCATACAGTCCCATGCACTTGTCTTCTATATAACTACGACCCTGCTAATGAAAATGCAGGGAAGGTCTTAAAACATCTTGTACATTCTCTCAGCGTTGATCTATGCTATATTCCAGTGCTGAGCTACTAACCTTCTAGAAACTGACATCTTCACCTCAACCTAAGAGGTTAAAGACACGAAGCCAGTAACTTCACAAAGAAATATGCTTTGCCATTAGTCCATTAGATGCCAAGATCACGCTTGAATTTCAATTACCTGTGTCAAACTTAGTACTGTGGAAGTGTTCAAGTGCTCTGCTTTGCTAAAAACAAAACCTCTTCCCAGCTTTGATTGCAGCAAGCCCAGCTCTGCTCTTGCCTTTCAAGGAGACTGTGAAATACAATTCAAGACAAAACCATCCCAAAGCAGCGTGAAGCTCTTTGGTCAAAGAGATGTGGGGCTACAGCATTCCCTTGGCCAAGCAGTTCAAGGGTTTCAGCTGACTTAGTTTGTGGGCAGCCTCACAGTATCACATCTGTGGGGTTTCAAACATTGGAACTTTAATGAGGTGGGAAGGTTTTGGGAAATGTGTATTTAGAGCTTTTGTTTTTCACTCCAGGCATTAACACACAGAGATGTCTCCCCAAAGTAACAGGTTTATTCTATCAATGTGTATGATATATTTTAAAACTTCATACCTGATTGAAATTTATTAACATGGGATAAAAACTAATATCAAGATGAATGTAGGGCCTCACTTTGCTTGGCCAACCTTAATTTTGTTGCACATGTCTTCTGCGATACAAACCCCTTCTTTCTTTCCTTCCACATTTTACCTTCAACTCTAACTGCAATATAGTGGTGATCAGCTAGAGTGGAGAAAGGTATTTATAGTCTTGACTCTGGCATACATAAGACCTAGCCACCCATGTGCCAATTCTGTAGTGCATTTCACACTTTTTTTTTTTTCCTCCAGAATCTGCTTAAATATCTTTGAGTAAAAATGTAAATACTTGTAAATTGATCTTTCTTCAGATCTAGTGACTGACTGGATATTTACCTTCCCATGCTAAATTAAAAACAAAGGATAAAACAGCACATAAGGCATCTGTACAATTTTTTTTTTCCAAGACACATCATTTGATTGACATTCACCTTTCTCCTTAATACCTTTCATGTTACATTAATGCCCACAAGTATTAAAAGAAAGAAGCTAGTTACACATGAAAAACAAACAGTAATATAAATCATCTCAGATCAGATGACAGGTTGAAATCTGAAGTTCTTTGAGGCTTTTTTTCCTCCCTTTTGTTTTTTTTTGTTTTTTGCTTGTTTGTTTTGTTTGTATTTGTTTGTGTTACGTTCTTTTCAGATACCCATGGATTCCTGAAATTTTACTTCCACAAGTCCAGACTCTTAGTGGAAATATTCTTCAAGATAATCTGGATGAATCAACCTTTATACTTACAGTGATTTTTTTTAATCAATTGTATTTTCCTATTTTTCCCCCTTGTAATCTGTTATTTTCACATACAGAAAGAAAAGAGAGATATGAGATTCAAGCATGCAAAAGTATCTCAACAGAGAACAGACATTTTAAAATGTTTAAGGATACACAATTCTTAAAGCAGGGGACAAATTTGGTTCTTCTCAAGATAGCAAGGAGATAAAAAAAAAAAAAAAAAGAAGAAAAAAAGAGAGATTATAACACAATTTTACAAGTTCCATGGAAAACAGGAAGATACAGAACCTATTTTCCTAGGAAGAAACATGAGAAATTAGAAAAGAAACATCAAACTAGAGAAATTCTGAGACATTAGAAGAAAATCAGTTAAATGGTTAGCTATTAAATTGGACAAGAAGCCTCCAACTGTGACAAAAAGTACTAGCATAAAACGAGGAAAAGACTTGAAAAATATTTTGATAAATTCATTTAGCATAAGAGAGACCAATAAGGAAAAGAAAGTGACAAAAAAGAATAGTTTAGAGGCATGTTTTGAGTGCTTAATCCAAGTGAAGCTTCTCAAGAAAGGCACGCTGTGCTTATCTTACAACCGGGCTATAAAGCTGTCTGCTGGGTGACAGGGATTACAATTGTCACTAACACTACCAATTTTGACAAGAAACTGTGAGACATAATTTTCTGAGGCAGAAGCGTTTGTTGCATTAAATAGATGCCACAAACTTGGGCTAATAAGGGAAAACATTTGAGGGTCACTGGAGGGAGGAAAAGACTGATGAATTCTGCTGCTGCTGTCTGATCAACAATATACCCAAATGTATGAGCTGATTTTCTTCTGTGAGTTAAGGAAAAAATAAAAACAAAAAACAAACCCACAAAACAAAGATAAAACAAAACAAACCAAAACAACAAGAAAAGCAAACCAACCAAACAAAAAAGAAACCCAAAAAACCCCATCAAAAACCACCAAGCAAACAAACCCACAAAACAAGCAAAACCCACCACCTTTAACTTAATTATAAACGGGTTTATTGCATGGCTCTTTGGAAAACACTTCTTCTGACCACAAGGCTTCTTTATACCAAATACCAAGAAAGTTCAGATAATCTTGTGTGAATTCTGATGCCAATTTGAAGGCACTCAAGCTACTTTGTGAGCCTCTCTTAGTAATCCAGCACTATATCACTATGCTAATTATTATGAGGAAGCTCAAAATCATTCAGTATTGTCCCCAAATTTGCCTGGCTTTATTTAAAAAAGAAACAATCCATCTCCTTCTAGCTTCCCAGACCACCCTTTTTTTTTCTATACAGATATATTAATTGGTGTATTGCAAAACACTCTAAGCAATGTGCAAAAAAACTCCTATGACGCAAAGATACTGACAGATGTACCAGTATAAAAGTTGGCTTAGAATCAAGGAAGCCATTTATTTCTTAGAGATGTGGTACAATAACTAAGATATTTGAGATATTTACATTGACTTTACCCCTAACTTTAAATACACATGTTGACTCACTGACTTCAGAATTACAGGCTTAACTTTAAGCACATAAGTAAATGTTTACAGGATCAAGTTTCAAATATATAATCCATACAAGACTGATTCTTCACTCCTCTACATGAGAAATCTGTGAAACCATTTTTGAATGAAATTCTCTGCACAGTGTAGACAACTGCACCACATTCCAGAAGCTCTAGCTGAAGAAATTTGAAACTGAGAATGAGAAAGTATACATACCTTTGATATAAACACTGACAAACTCACATTAAATGTAGCCTGCCACAATTTAAATCAAACTCCTCTCTTTTCATATGGAACTTGGTTTATGTTGCTGTAATGTAATAATACTTATATCAGAGACAAACAACTTTTCCAATTTATAACACTTTCTACTGAGTAATAACAAAGTATTTGTAAAGTTTTTCAATTTAAACAGTATCAAACAATAAGGTAAAAAATATAGCTCACCTCAGTTCACCAAGTATATTTTAATTTCTAACAGCTGACATTCTGCACTACATTCTACAATAATTATTTTTCAAAAGTTCATTATATCTAACACCCATACCTCTCTTCACCCTTTCCCGTGAAACCTCAAGTCTCCCAAAAGCCCAAATCCTAAATCTTCCTTTGCTGTCAGTTCCCTAACAGATCTCTCACAGTACTCTGTCTTCATCTCCACCATTCTAATGCAATCAACCAACTCAATCCTCAAGCTGTAATTAATCCAACCTGTCATGTCTTACACTGATCCAGACATACTTTCTAAATTTGCTCTATTCCTGCAATGCTGTCATGCAATCAGCATCGATCTCTGTACTCGAAATCTTCTTTGGAATCCACAGCCTTTGCACCCAGAACCTGTTGTGCATCTGTATGTCTTGACTCCTGGCTTGTATAGCTTCCTGGAAAGGCATAAAGCAAGGACCTTTTTTGAGATCTCAATGCCCATGGAGCATATCAGGCATGATCTCCTGGATGGATATGCCCAGCATTAGGACCTTGAGGCAGAAGAAAGACTATTATGTTGTAGTGGAGACAAGATTCAAGAAGCTTTCTCTAGAAGGTAATTTGCTCATCGCCACTATGAGGCACTTCCTTCCCACTGTGTCACTTAATACTCTGCTCCCTGATTCCGTTAGGTGCCTTCTCCCCTTGTTAGTATTGGATAAAATGAGGCACAGCACAAGGGTGCAGAGATCACTGAATGTCATCCAGAGTACTAAGATGCTCAAACTGCTGTTTGGACACTCGTTCATTCACGAAACTATTTTCCATTTAGGCATTTACATAAATCAAAGGACATGTAAAACTGAAGTAAAAAAAAAAAAAAAAGCAGCCTTGCTATTATTAACACATTAACATGACATATCAAAAGATTTGGAGACCTTACAGACAGCGAGGACTGGCAATAGTATGATATTTTTTGAACAGATTCATCTTCTCTTGAATTCCCATTTCACCTAAGAGATAAAATCCTATTCACAGGGAAAGGAAAGCACTGGCAATAATCAAATTCATGTACTTAGAAGCAATTCAGAGTGTTGACCTATACATTTTTGGTCAATGAAATAGCTGGAGAATTGTATCAAAAGCACATGAGCTCAACGCTCTTGATTCTAACAGGACATTCTTGCATTACTTCAGAAGGAACCAGTGGCATGTCCTTATATAGTCAGACTGTTTTCTTTTTTTTTTTTCCTATGCTTACTCTTTGAGCATTTTTATATTTACATACTGTTGGTGTAAGTTAATACACTGCTCAATATAACAAACAATCATGATGAAAGAGAAAAGGAAAAAAACCCAAAAAAACCAGAAACAAAACACCAAAACCAAAAAGACACGTAAAGATTAAGAAATCTACGTCATAAGTCTTCCTGTTCTTTATAAAGGAAATAGAAGGGAGAAACAAGGAATATAACAAGCAACCAAAGAGAAGTAAATGCCTCCAGGAGCAGACAAATTAAACCAAAATTTTTGAATGCTTTCACTGGAAACAACTCTTTTTAAAAGGACAAACTGCCTCAAAACAGTTTTCTATTATTTAGGTTGAATTGCTCATCAGGAAGCATCTCCGTCTAAGAAATGAAGAGAGAGGATTGTAAGATTTTGTGTACTTTCCAAATGTTGGTTTAATACATAGGAGGGCAGTAAGGACACCACTGAAAATTCAGATGTACCACTGTAGCAGTCTATAAATATAAGAAAACCAGTCCTAAACCTGCATATGAAGAGCATTCGCATGCATGAGCATGCTGGTGAAAAGATGTGCCTAATTCAATTAGTGAACAGATAAGAAAGAAGCAAAATATTTGCATGTTAATGTGAAGAATACGGACAGCGAAATGCAGGAACTGTAGATAAGTGCCTTCTGTTATAGGGGCAAGAGAAGTAAGGTGGAATAGCAGTCATGGTTAGAATACCACAAAAACGTGAGTTTTTCATGAAAGAGAAAAGTAAAGGTGAAGTTGGTTGGGTCCTAATAGCAACTGCATGAAAAAACAGAGATGGCAGAAAATATTTTTGCGTGGGATCACTTCCTTTTGAAGAAGCTGGTAGAAGGGATTTTATTGGGAATTATTCTAGCTCCTCAGAACTAGATTTGGTGGTATAGTAGACAGACCTTTCTGTTAATGCTAAAGAAAGTATTTTGACTACAAATTTTGCTGTGATGAGGAAAAAAAAAAGCACACGGTGCTAACAATTGCAAGAACTCTTTGTAACAGGATGCTTAGGAGACCCTGTAAAACCAATAGTAGTGCTGATCAGGATGTTCCTACATCAAGACTCTTTATTTCCAGTTTCATTCTGTAGGTATTGTATTCAACACAAAAAAAAAGAGAGGAAAAGAAGCACTAATGAATCTAGCCAGACACTGCATTTAACATCTCTCATGATGTGATGTGCAAGATTTCAGAGTTTTTTCTTTTTTTTTAAAGAAGGCTGATGATATTCGTGTAAGTCTACAGACTTTCAGAGGCAGGAAGAAGGATACTCACAGTACCCTCTGCAGTGATAAATACTGTGCCAGTAGCAAATCTAAGGAAATAATTTTTATTAGAAGAAAATTAGTAAGACTTTGGCATTCTAGCATGGAACCACCCAGAGGACATGACAATAGCTTTTACTCCTGGCCTCTTTTTTGCCCCAAGCACAGGGAAGGCATTTTAAAGACAGTCTAAAGAGGAGAAACTGTATGTCAAGATAACAAATTCCTGTTATCTCCTATGAGAGAGATATGTAAAAGCTAGATGAAGCAGCTAGTTTCTCTCTGTGTTACATATATATCAATACTGTATTATATTTGTCCTTTCACACCTTTGTTCCATAAATGAAAAAAAACCCAAACACAACATCTTTTTTTTTTTTTTTAAGTGAATATACCCTTTTACCCATAATCTTGCACTCTGATAAGCTAAGTAAATGATCTGACAAACAAGACATTAATCTGTCATGGTCACTAGAGCACTGGTGTTGAGCTCCCCATGACACTACACCAAGTTACTGACAGGGTAGCAAGTTGTGCCTCTACATGAGCAGCAAGTCTGGTTGTGAGTCATATTGCACATACTCAAAGAGGAAAACAATTATTTCCTGGCTGTCACAAGGTCACTGTGAAAACTCTGCAACAAGGAGTATGCCTGAATCCCAAGAATTCCCAAGGGAAAGCTTTATAACATAAAAAAAAAATAAATATATGGATGCCTGGGAAAAAAGAATAACTCTATATAATAATTTTAAAGGTCATCACTGATGCATTGATGAACTAGAGAATGTAAGTAACAAGCACACAGGTAACGAATTATGTAATAAGATTTGCAATATATGTAGCATGTGGGAAGACTATTGATACATAAGGCACTTGTGGAATTATATGCAAAAAGGTGCAAAAAAACAAAACAAAAAAACCCATCCAATAAAGTCCTTTAAAGATACATAGCTTGGTTAAATACAATACTGATGGATATGTAGCACAAGAATTACTATATGTACTTAGTATACAGATAAAGTAATAAGCCAACTGCAAGAGCCAGCAGAAAATTAGAGTAAGAAGGAGGCAAAAAAACATCTATCAGGGAATTATTATGTATGAAATACAGCTGTAATAGAGATTAGACATAATTTGTATTTTTTGAATCCCACTGCTTGCTATTTTATTACTACTAAACAGCATAACACCTCCTAAACATCAGCTGTTAGACTAAAAATCCCTAACAAATCTACTATCAACTCATTTTGTGTAGATAGATCGTGAAGGACAGGTGATTTTTTTTTTTTCCCTGAAAACAACAAGGATGAGATAAAAGAAGGGATCCAAAACTCTGGCATAATCACCTGAGATCTGCAAATTAATACAAAGTTAACAAACATAGATTGGTCGAGTCTACTCTGATTACTGGCAGACAAGAGAAATTTAGTAGCTTAATCTTTACTTAAATATATTAGAACGAGATTCCATAAACATAGAATGTAAATTAGGCGGAAGACACCAGCAAAGAAAATGTGAGAAACAGGAAGAACTTGCATATGGGAGATGGTGTCAGGCTGGAGCTAAAAGGAAGAGACTTGAGGGAAGTCATTAATGCTTGGGCTTTTTTCAAGGACCTCTCATCACTCTTTCTATAATAATTTTATTAGCAGCATGGCCAAGCTAATGACAAAATCTTTAAAGGTATCATTCATACAGAAGAGGACTAGTACATCTCACAGGAAGTGCTGGACAACCTTTATGACTGCAGTAATAGAATTGAAAAAAAAGTCTTGTACTTGGGGATTAATAACGGAAACTTCAGCTATACAGTACAATCTCATTAGCTGAGAACAACTGAGCGGGAAGAAGACTGATTTTTCTAATTTATCACTGGATGACTGTGAATGACTAATATGCAGCAGCTTCAATGAAAGCAGTCCTAAGACAAGCTGGTTGTATTTCTGATAGATGCAGGAAGGCTTGATAGAAAAGACGGGGTGAACCCCATGTATAACACAGCTCACCATTTTGGACTCTTAATTCAACAGCAGCTAGTTCACACTGCCACACACGGGAAAAGTGTAATAGCCCAGGCCACCTTAGAAAGAGAAGAGACTGAAAAAATACCTGTTTGTCTACCGAAATGAAGACTGAGAGAAGACACGATAGTTCTCTGTGTATTATTCACAGAGATGAAGAATGAGGGGGAAGAAGATGACAGTTTATAATTAAAGAAAATCTTGATGTAAGAGAAAGTTACATGAATAAGCAGCTTCTAGAAACTAGAAGCTTGTGCCTGACAACTATAAGGGAAGGATTCAGAGTTTCCCTAACCAAAAAGCAGCTGAGGAGGAAAACAAAACCAACCAACCAAACAACAAACAAAAAAAAAAACAAACAAAAAAAAAAATCAAAAACCCAAAGAACCAAACAAACAACCAAAAAATCTGGCTTTTCACAAGAATGCATATATGGAAGTGGTAGTATGTGAAGCCTACAAAAAGACACTGGACTTGATGATCAAGAGTACCTTTTATAGCTGTCCACCTTTCCGAATACCATGTACAATTTGCTTTTAAAAAGCAGCCACAGAGCTAGAATACTTTACCTCAAAAAGTCAATCAAATTTATGTTCTTTGGAAAGATGTAACATACTTCAGCTAAGACTGACAAGTTTACAGCCAAAATCTCTGATATGACATCTTATTTTAAGGCATTGTCATGGGAAATTATGCTTTCCTCTTCACAGAGGCACTAAAGAAAGTAAAATTTATTTTTAAAAAAAAGATAAAAGTTATTAAAATAGTTGTCACTAACCTACACAAATGACTGAATATATTTGGATCAAATTAAGATGGTAGCTGCATGTAGATGGAATAATAAAATGTTACAAAAACTGCCTGTGTTACTGGGGTGTATCAGAAGAAAAAAACCCAAAGAAAACATAACAAAAAACACACAAAAAAACCCCCCACAACAGAAAAAACAAAGCAGGAGGGAATGATAGAATCACAGCATCACTGGAGTTAGAAGGGACCTCTAGAGCTCATGTAGTCCAACACCCCCCCCACCCCCCCCAAGCAGGTTTTCCTAGAGCACGTTGCACAGGATTGCATCCTGGCAGGTTTTGAGTATCTCCAGAGAAGGAGACACCAGAACCTCCCCAGGCAGCCTGTTCCAGTGCTTCATCACCCTCACAGGAAACTAGTTTTTACTCATATTTAGATAGAACCTTCTGTGTTCCAGCTTGAGCCCATTAACCATAGTCTTGTCACTGGGCATCACTGAAAAGAGTCTGGCTCCATCCTCCTTGCACCCACTCTTCAGATATTTATAGACATTGATAAGGTCTGTCTTCTCCAGGCTAAATAGTCCCAGCTCTTTCAACCTTTCCTTTCCTTCCAAAAGCCCCTGAAAGAGCCAGAAGGAGCCCGTTGCCGTCCCTTTTGTCGCGGTTGCCCCTCCCCGGTGCGGACCTGTCCCCCGGGAGCCGGTCCCTCGGCGAGTGGGCGCCCTCGCGTGCGAGCTGCTGTGGCCCGAGTGC
>WTSP01003988.1:20103-44193 GCA_025331215.1 Actenoides lindsayi
CTTCGTTCAGATCTGCTGCCGCTGGTGCCGCTCCGCCCGGGCCGCCTCAGCAGCAGCCCGCGGGCTGCCGGCCCCCGACACAGCCGAGCCGCTCGCCCGGCCCGGCCCGGCTTCCAGAAGCCCCCAGCGGAGCCCCTCGCCGGCCCTTTTCGCCGGGATTCCCTTTCCTAGCGCGGACTGACCTGCCCTGGAGCTGGTCTGCTCGGCAAGGGAAGGACCAGAAAAGCATGCAATATTGGTCGGCAGGCAAAGTGGCTACAACTGTACAGCTCGTTACCTTGCAAACACTGATACGGGCAGGGCTGAAAGCTGTTTGAAGGGAAATGGAAGGGGAAATGTTGACAGAGCATATTTTAAGTGTATTTCCCCGACGTTGGAACTTGCTTCCTAGCAGGTGTCCCAGAAACCAAAAATTTGTAACCTCTCAACAGTGCTACAAGACCTGAGCTACTCTCCTGAGCTTCTGGAGATAGAAAAAAGGAAAAACTTTGAGTAATTTTATTATGTCTGCTCTGGAGAAGCATTTCTTTTAGTAATCTGCCTCCTGGGAACATATATTGTTGGAGTGGGATAGGCAGTTCATTATGATAGCCATTACAAAAATTAAATTCTGTAAGAGAAACCCAACCAAGGGAGGAAAGCCTATTTATCCTATTCATTTCAGGACATAGCGTTATCTGAAAAGAATGTTGAATTATTACCTCATTAGCTTTACACACTTGTAAATTCCTAAAATATAAATGGACATCAATGCACGTATTGATATTCTCCCTTCTTTTCTTAGCTGTTACTTGGGAATCACTTTTTGACACACTTTATGTTTCCAGAAATCAGTGACAAACAAATACAGTAAGAACTATTCCCCAAAACATACGAACCTAATGAATGAAGCTAAGGAAAGAAACAATGGGATCTCCAATGATAATCTTGAATCTACTAAGTATGGCATGAAAAGTAAAAATTTATACCTTGAGAAACTTAGGGATATGTACAATTCTTTCTAAATTCAACTACAATAAATCCTTTAAGTACTTCTCCTGATGCACCACATGCAACATGTATTGTGTGTGTATATATATATAAAAATAACTATAATTATTAGAAAATCCCATCAATAGAAAAGTCACCTTTCTACAAATGAAAAAGGGTTACAGGACTCTCAGCAACAGTTAAATGAAAAGTGAGCCTGCAGGAGACCAGCTGGATGTATTGTATTGTGCATAGGTAGTGATATAAATCAGAAGTCTATAGTCTTGTCTTTGCTTACACAGTATAAACCAATACAGTTAGGAAAGACACAATTTGGCAAACTGACAGTGACTTCTAATAGCTGTAAGACACATGGGGACCCACAAAGTCTGAGGTAGAACCTCTACTACTTCCCGCTGCAAAGGCCACTGGATTTGCAGCCATCACAACCATTCCATTGCCCTCTTTCCAGTGTTTCCCTTCCTTCTGACAGCTTCACTTAATTTTCTGTTGAGCTCTATAATTCTTCTGCTCTTTTCACTTTTAAGGGTTTTCATCAAGTTACAGCATTTTAAAGATGTTAACCATATTTTATAAACCACATAATAAATGTAGAAGGTTGTTAGGTTAAAAACATGACTTTTAATTTGTTATTAGCTCCTCAGGGAGCCCATGAACAGAATGCTGATATATCAAAGGAAAGATCCAACATTTACAGTGGATTTTCTTTATTCCTCAATCTTCTTATCACTTTCAGAGATAATGTCATTCTAAGTGTTCAGCAGAAAAAACCCAAAAGAGCCCAAACAAACAAAGAAAAGTATTTATTATCATTACAGTATTTAGCTTCTGGACCTTATTTCATAGATTCAGCTTCCTAAAAAGAATATCGTAAGCTATTCTCTTTCCTAGGGTACAGCTGCTGACATACTTTAAGCTACAGCAATCTGTGAAGAACAGGAATGCAGTTATTAATCTGTTTAGCTTTCTGAGAGCCAGCAACAGTTTCTACAACATAAATGACATAGGTTCCTACTGAAAATTGCAGCTACTGCCAATAGGCCAAACAGAGTTATGGTTCTTTTACTTGAGCTGAGAGGATGCATAAAGGCAATATGATGTTGCTGTCTAGTTTTTGTGAAAAAAAATCACTTTATAAACTTAATGGAAAAGGAGTTGGTGTTCTGCAACCAGGTGAGTAGTGAGTTAAGATGTTAATTCAGAATCATCAACCTAACACGTATTGTAAACAAACACTGCATATTTCTCTCCTTCATCTCTAATGACCCACCAGATCTTGTAGTCAGTAGAACCACATGAATAATCTCATGATTGTTCCTAATCAGACTGGATTTTTGAGGTAGTTGTGTATAAAGAAAAATCTCTATATAGTTCTCTGCTCAAGTGTTTCCCACTACCTTTCCCTTATATGCAGTCCATAATCTAATTAAAATGTGAGGAAGACCTTAAAGCTATTAGACCTTGAAGGAATCCCAGAGTAATGCAGAACATAATGCTTACTTATAATAAACTTCTAGAGACACTCTGTAGAAAAATGGTTGCACACAAAAGGGGAAGTCTTAACTTCCTTTTTTGTGTTCTATGCTTGAACCAAGAAACCAAGCTAGCATTGATATAAAGCACCAAATATTAGCAGTGATAGTGAAGCCTCAGCCATTTAAACACCACGTGTTTCACTGACCACTCTCCATTGAAGTAAAACAAATTTTCTGAAGCTTGGATCTCACACAGAGATTTAAGAAGCAAATCTTGAGAACTGAACAAATGTGGAAAATCAGTGCAAGTCCTATGTTTTTCAAAAGAGCACTTGAAGAAAGAAAAAAAAAATAAATCTTTTATTTAAGAGCACTCTCTTCACTTCCTTTGGTTATAAAAGCATGCTGGAACAAAGCCTAGCCTGAAAGAAAAGCCTATGCTTTAAAAAGCATCTGTAACTATCAACAGAGAAGTAAGAATTAGTGATCACAGGTTTGCTGTAACCTGTACACCAACTGTATCTATTCTCCAGTCTTTAGGTACTATTATCAAATTCCTTTTCTTTGTCAGGAATTTTGTCTTAATAGAAGTTGAGGAATTGATGTATTTGGGACAAAGAGAAGTCGACAACCTGGTTCAGAGCAGCAGCTCCATCCAAATTCCAGATATTAGGAAATCATGCCCAGCGATTTCACAGCACATATAAAATATAGTGAATACATCTTGGGTACTCACTATATCCTTATGCTTGTGCCTAAAAGTTTTAACTTCGAAGCACAATGTTTCGTCTGGTTGAAATCTGAAAATGGACTTCACTAGGCCAACACACAGCAGTATGTGTCTATGTCTCCTGTGTGCACAATACTTTCATATCCAGAATGCAATGCACTGCCTACAAAAATTCTTTTCATGGAGCCATAAGGGCTAAATGCTTAATACCACAACTAGATTTACAACAGTACATCCATTCAGATAGCAAATAAAGCAACTACATTTCCAGCAGAGTTCTATTCAAGTATGGCAAGCTCTCCTAATATCCTGCTTTTGACAGTCTGGTCTCAAATACTTAACAACCAAACAAGGGCAGACAAATTGAAAAACAAGCAATGAGAATTTGTATTAACTACTGTGGAGGGAAGAGTTGCCTATCTGAAAGCTGGGGAATAAGAACTAACAAAATGCTTTAGTCTATGAGGTCCACCTCAAAAGGGAACATCTTCCCTGGAGTCCATCTCCCATAACTTGCACTTCACAAGAATGGAGGAAAAAAAAAGAGATTACCTTACTCCATCCCAAACTCTTCTACATGGCTTATTAAACTATTTAGTCAATAAATGACTGACATGTTGGCTCAGTGTAGATGTCTCTCAAATGAAAAGGGCATGTCAACAGCAATAACCTGCCCCTCCTGATCTCTTTGAAGTGATGCTTTGTAGTTTTCTTCGCTATTTCTATGCTGCTAGAGCTGCTTTATTACATGGTGACCTACAATTTTAATGAGCATGTTACATTACCAAATCTATTAATGGTTGCTTTGTTAAATCTATTCTGGAAAATATTCTGAAATAAAATGCATAAAATGCAGTAAAATCAGAGGACATACAGGCTTTTTTTAACTGCTGTTTCCAGTGCTGCTAACATAGCCACTCAGCCTAAGAAAGGAAAAGACAAATCATGTTTTCCCAGTCTCCTTAGTATGTAGCAGAACTTGGGACCTTGAATGGCAGAATTTTGGCTGGGACTACAATGGTAAGTGTTTGGTCGGTGTACATACAACACTATGTGGAAGTTTCAACTGTCTTGATATTGAGATCTCACAGATGCTACGGCCAAGTATTTCCCAAATATAATTGCAAAGGGTAAAGAGCAATCATCAACTTTGTTAAGAACTATTATCATCATTACGATTCCAGCTTTCTCCCTCTGAGGATCAGCTTGAATTTGTAAGGAAAAACAAGAAAAGCCCTATATTTCTTGAATCTTAAAAAAACCCAAAACATCAGCACTCAGGCAACTGCTTTCTCTTCCAAATCTCTTTTGACAAATAGCATATATATTATACTGTAGTAGAGAGACACGATTTTTTGAGAGTCTAATGTAATTATAATGTTTTATGTTATCTGATGGAAAACTGAAACTGTGAAATAACCTATTATCTTGATCTAATGTGAACTTCTGCAGTTAGGAAGATTTTATATTTTTATACATATTTTTATATTTAGAGACTAACCATTAAATTGAAAATTCCATTATTTCTTTTGCACCAAAATAGAACAAGAACACAGTAACAACTGCCTATCTAAATTAATTTCTCAAATAGCTGCTCCTGTATAAGTGTCAACAGCAAAAGCTTGCAAGGAGAAGCAATGGATCATGTATGCCTTCACAATCCTTCTGCACTCTTAATATGGTCACTTTCAAATCTTTTCTTTTTCCATTCAGTCTTTTCACAGAGAAGTATCAGATTTTATTCCTCATCACCACTTTTCTCCCCATCAGAACTGCTGAATATAAAAAACTCTGTCCTTAAGTGCCATGAGAAATCACAGAGGAAAACTACCAGATCTAGGAATGAAATTGAGAGCTTTCAAACACACAAGTTTAGCCATTGGACATGATATAATCATCAGATAAAAACACTGGACTTCTGAGGTTATGTACTGGAAGCGGTGACTAAACTACAGGGGAGAGAATACCAAAGATGCAGCAATGGTTTTTAAGGCTTCATTAGCTTTGTTGTTCCCCGGCAAAAGTACAATCATTTATAAATACAAAAGGTGTTTTTACTACTTTAAAGTAACATATGAAAACTCTACCTTTAGAAGGTGAAATTATATTTTGAATAAAAATATCAGAAGATTTTACAAAGAAGAACTCCTTTTATTTCAATATTTCAATTCAAATAATACCTGAAAAATTTCAATCAGGCTTCAGATCATGCTACGCTACTACAACAGCATTGGCAAATTTTTTCTAATGACCTTGTACTGCAGGTGGAATCTGACAGGTTTTCATTTCTACATGTCTCAGTGGTAAAAGCTTGTAACCATAAATAAATGCTCTTTCAAACTACTGTGAGTTATGGAGTTTTCCTAGGCTTTATATTGGATTCACACTTTTAACATCTGTACATTTCCACTAGTTCATCTTTTTTACCATAATGTTGCTGTGTGTCATTTTTATGCAGATGATACCCTGGGTTATTTGTCCCTCAATAAAGAAAACTCTGGGATAGCACAGCTAATGCCTGAAGGACATTAATAACTGAATAGCTCAGAACTTTGTGAAGATAATGCAAATAAGACAAATAGCAGTACCTCAGTCTCCCCTGTGTACATTTATTTCATCCTGTTCCTAACATGGACAGCTGATGTGTTACTTGCTTGATTTCTGGCTAATTTTACCTTGAATAAGGAATATGCTTGGCCAATTAAATGTCCTGAAGAAAGAATCTCAACCATAGGTCTTCTATACAGAGAATTCTGGTCACAATAATTTATCTTGGTTTGTCTGGTTTTCAGTTAAAACAATGAGATGAATTAAACCTATTATTTACCAAGAGGACAAATACTTACGTAGAGCAATGCCATAAACTTTATCACATGTTGTAAGAAAAAAACAAAGAGATGGTTGGGTAGAACATGACCATTGATGAAGATCTGTTGAAGTTTGGGGAAACAAATTGATTCCTAACTAAAAGATAACATCAGTCAATGCACAACTACCTAGGCAGCAATAACAGAGTGTATTTGTACAACATTCTTCACCTGATCCTCCCTGACTTAAACTTCAAATAAGCTGATACCAATTTCATTGACATAATGAGAACAAACAAAATAAATCAACTGAATAAAGTCCAGAGTGATCTTTGCCTCTTGGATAAGATGCATTTAGACAGTGTATCAACTGCTATGATTGTTTCTATTAGACATTGAGATATATGCTTTAAGTAGTGTTGTTAAAGCTAAATTTAATCTCACGTTTCTGAAAGAAAATCAGTCTCCTTTTTTAAAAGCAGAGCAGAAACAACGTACCTCTGCATTTGCAGAAGAGATGGCTGAAAGGAAAAAGTGCTTTTCCATGGAACTCAAAAATAAGGACAAGTTCTTTTGGACACAGATGCAATACAAGTCAAGAGAAAGATGCATTTCAAAAATCTCCTGGATATCCAATAGCTTAGCAAAATGAGTACTATTAGTATCAAACTTCTGAGGCAGCTGAAATAGAGCTAAAGGTATTTACAGTACTTAAAGGTGTAGTATTAACTCAGAAAAAAAATTGAAGGTATTTTCCATCAACAGGACATCCTTTAGAGCCCACAGAAGTACAGCTTTTACAACAGTTCTGGAGAGAGAATATAGCATTGTGAATATATAGGTTGAGTGGGTAGTACAGCAGTACTTCAGTATGAGAAGCAGTGGGACTATGAATGTTATTTCCCCCCGAGAAAATAAAAAAAGTAATAAAAATAGAACTTCCTACATAGCTGAAATGCAGGAAATGAACATGGCAGAAACAGCTACCAAGCCCCACCACATTTTTATATAGATCGGATAACATGAATCCTGCAATGTTAAGGCAGTTACATCTTCCGCTCTCCAAAAAGTCTTCTTGGGACTCTTGAGAATTTCACCTTTTCTAATCTGCGGGCCTCAGAAGTCATAGGAACAGGAAGGAACGTTGTACATCTCAACAGGCAGAAAAAAATAAGTTCTTTCTGGGTCCTCCAGAAAGATCTTGCTTTCTTCTCTTGCAACAGTAGTTGGCATTTATAATCTCCTCTATTTTTTTTTTTAATAGGAAGTTGTCATATTCATCCACACCATTCCCAATAGCAAAATAACCCAAACAAAAAAACCCTCAGAAATTCCAATTGAAAATTTGAAGTGTTACGAACTTGTGTCTAATTGCATGAGGTTATTGAGGCAGCTCTGGAAATAACTTTTTAATAGCAGCTGACACAGAGTGTATCAGAGAAATGAAAATGTGGAGCCCAGAACTCCATTCCTCAACTAACTACACTTGAATGAAAACACTTGGCCTCTCTCTTTCACCTGCTGACTAAAAATTGGCACATCATTAGCACCTCTGATAAGACTATTGAGTCTGGAAACCATCCTTAACTGCTGTCAGAAGATATCTGCAACAATATGGTCACCAAAAAGTCACAACAGCCCTTCTTAAGAAGTCAAGAGGTCTTCAAACTTGTGTGTTGATAGAGAAAATGCACATTTATAGACCTCAAACTGAATGAACCTCATCTAGTTCATTAAGAAACAGTCCCTAAAATATTCATGAACTGAAACAACTCTAGTCAGATAGAGACTTTCAGATAGCATCTTTGGTTTCTGCTTCATCAAATTCAGTGCTATGAATGACTATTTTCATGTTTAATTTTATCCCTTACTCTTTCAAAGCCTTCTAAACTAGACTTCTTGGAAATGGGACAAGTATTCTATCTACAATAAATATTCTGTCCATAAGTGTCCTGTGGCAGCATTTACCCAAGGTAGTCCAAAGCAAGATCCTTCCTATGCAAAATCCAAGTATTTACCCTTTCTGGAGACCACCAAAAATTTTCATGCAGTTTATTCTAGGTAACAGAAAGTATAAAAACGATGTAAGAACACCATGGTAAAATAAAGCAATGATAACACAAATCTAACCTGGAGCCTTGGAATCTCTGACCCTTGAGATACTTCAATTTGACTGGAAGGCTCTGAGCAACTATATCTAAACGGGCCTTAATTATGCAGTGCCTAGGTCCAAATGACCTGCAGACCAGATGACCTTCCAACCTAAATTGATTCCAAGTGCCACAAAGTAAGGGTAAACTAGAGTTCAACAGCTGCTTTACACCACTTAACACAAACAGCCTTCAACAAAGTCTGAGAAAATACTTAAGGAAAGAGCATTGAATGCAGTGTTCAAGAACTAGGGCTCTGATGTTCTGCTTATAGACAATTCCACAAACAGAGGGAAGGACTTGGAGACCAGAAGGAGCTTTCTCATGCTAACAAAGCACAAACAAAATCCAAAGACAGATGGTCCCATAGAGAGTATCACTACTAAAGTGTTCTGAAACTCTAATATCTCAGGAAAGGCATGAACATCAACTTCACCTTGCTGAAAATAGCAGCACAGATTCAAAACTTTCAGAAAGGAAAGATGAAGATCCATAAATTGAAGCATAGATGTAAGAGTGCTGGATTTCAGGGTGATAAATACCAAGAGAAATTCCTCCAGCAGCAAAGCATTCCTTCAGTTGTGAGTTGCTGTTTCCAATGTTATATTAGACAACAACTTGCCAGTTAAGTGTTATACTTCAAAAGAAGGAACAGATCCTTCTTTACTGCTTAGAGCAATGTCAAAAGCAGTAAGACGTCAGCTTCTTTATGTCTTCCACCACAAGATATTACAAGATGGATCCTATGCTTTTGGTAAAGGACAGACTACTGCAGAGCTGAACTCTGTGTGGATATTGGGTCACTGCATCATAGGGCTGTTCAGCACCAAAGGAAAAGCTGATGACTTCTTGAAGGCTCTGCACAACTGAGCACGAGAAGTCCAAATATAATGCGTAGGGTACAGATTATGAGCTTTTCTTTTACCACAGTGTCAAACCCAGTTTACTATATATAGTTTCAGCTGATTACTCAGTATGCATGTGCACTTCTGAAATAAGGGTGTGTTAACGTTCACAGATGAGTGGGGCCCATGAGTAATTCTGGCCCATTTTATAATTTGTGTGCCTCCAGGGCAGTTTCAGTTTGAATGGCAATATATGGGTACATGAAATAATTGTTGAATACTAATGAGATTATGCTTATTTGTGCTGAAAGTTTGCTTTCTGTGGGTGTGTTTTGGTTTGTTTTATTTGTTTCATTGATTATGAAGGTCTTAAACTCTTGGCCACAGCATCAAAACTGAGGACATGACAGTACACTAAAAAGTAAAGCAAGCTTCATAGCATACATAGGCAAATATTTGACTTTATCTGCTCCCCCCGTTCATGACATCCAGTGCATGCAAAGTTTCTGAGAAAAAGATTTTACAAAAAGCCGTGCAAGGGTTTTAAAAAAACCTGAGCTGTATTTTAATTATTGATTTAATTATTCTACTACATAAGCACTATTAGTTGGCTGTGTTTTATTTGATTATTATTATTGTTCTAAATCTTCAAGCTAGAAAATATATATTGAATGGATATAAGAGTTCTTAACTTCTGAACTACATGTAACCAAGAATAAATACTTGCCTTAAAATCTGAAGTTTAGCTATAAAACAACTCAAATTTATCTACCAGAAATGTTAAACTTGAGTAAAATACATATTTTCAGGATTTTCTACGAAAATGTATCTTCATTTATATACACACATGTATATATACATGTATGCATATGTTTATATGTATATGCAAGTAAATATCCACCCTTCAGGTTACATTTGCTACATCACTGCTTCATTGAAATTCAGGAAATGGTTTAAGGCACAACCAACCTTACATGATTAGTTCTGAAAGGTTTACTTCTTTGTCACACTGATTTGTGACAATCACCTTGCTGCTCTGAAGTCATAAATCTCTATAGAGATTATAGTATGCCTCAGAAACAGCGATGATCATTTTCTATTAGTGTGAAAAGATGGAGAATGCTTAGGAGACACTTATGTTCATTGTTCTCTGTTCAGATATTTAGGACTATGACTAGAGATAAAAAATATAAATTACATTTACATATTTATGAGCATTTTTATGTAACATCTTCATTTTGATTAAAATGCCATCAATATCCCTACATTACTGTAATGCAGGTCAGAAATAGAACTAAAATACACTTGGTTATATCTTTTTCCTAAAAACTTCCTAAATTAAAACAATTAACAAGATATAGTATGAGTAGTGAAGATTGATAAACAATTAAAATAGTCTGCACTTAGGGGCAATTAAAAAAATTGTAAGAAACTAATCTATATCTATTATACCATAAGATCTAAAAATGTCTTTTTCAGTTTGGAGAAGCAGAAAAAAACGTCGTGAGAAAATACATGGGCTGCAGAACCATGCAATGCAAACTGAAGTGCAGGCAGAAACTCACCTCTAGCTTTGTTCTTTGTAGCAGCCACTGGAAGCAAGGAAAAGATTGCACAAGAAGAAGAGAACAAAGATAGATTAGACAGAAGTTTGAGCAAGTAAGAATACAGAGAAACTTTATCACTATCGATTCAAAGCTAACAAACACCGTTTCTAGGATTATTTGACCTATTTATTTCAGACATTGCAGTACTATGAGATAGTTCAGATCTATGATTCTGTCAGAAGATCTGTGTTGAGAATTTAGAAAATATAACACAAAACACACCGAAAAAGCATGGCAAGGAGTGCAGAAAAATCATGGACCATTAATCACAAGTAGGTCAGAGCATATGTACACACATTTGTGAACTGTAAAACTTACAATTTGAATCTAAATCTTATGTCATTCCCTTGCTCCTATTTCTCCAAACATCATTCTCCTGTGAAGCTGATGCAAACAAGCATCAGTTAAACTTCAGGTACTCCAATTATTTATAATCTATGTTATACGATCATTGCTTTTCTTCATTGAAGCCTGTATCTTCACATTGTTCTTGCACCCTAATGGGGCATGCCAACCAAAAGGAGCAGAGCATATTTTAACAGTGATCAGCGTTCAAACTCAGAGAAAAAGAGGCACACAGTACAACCTTCTCCGGTCTCCTGAAGCAACATAGATTCATTGTGCTGGGTTGACCTTGGCTGGGCACTAGGTGCCCACCAAGCCACTCTATCACTCCCCCTCCCTCTCAGCTGGATGAGGGGAAGAAACCAAGATGGAAAAAAATGCATGGGTCAAGATAAAGGCAGTTTAACGAAAGCGAAGCAAAGGCCATGAATGGAAGCAAAGGAAGATGAGATTTATTCTCCACTTCGCATCAGCAGGTGATGTCTGGCCCTTTTCCCAGGAAGCAGGGCTCCAGTACACAGGTACCCAGGAAGCAGGTTGCTCCAGAGAACAAGCGGATGTGTCATGTTGTGTCAGGTGTGTGTGTGTTCTACCTTTTCCCTAGCTTTTATTTTTGAGCTGACATCATACGGTATGGAATATCCCTTTGGTCAGTTTGGGTTAGCTGTCTCAGTTGTGTCCCCGCCCAAGATCTTGTCCACCCCATCCCACTGTGGGGCGTAATGTTGGAAAAAACCCAGCCTTGTTGCTATGCGAGCCCTGCTCAGCTATAGCCACAACACAGGTCTGTTATCAGCACCTTTCCAGCCCTCAATACAAAGCACAGCACTGAGAGGGCTGCTATGGGGAAAATGAACTCCAGCTCAGTCAGACTCGATACATAGTTCTAAAAGCAGAACAGGGTCACAAAAACAACAATAGGAGCTTAAAATGTTCCACTAACATCCGCCCTGTTGCCAAAATCAACAGAAATTTTCTGAGGCTTATGGGTAATGTTGCTGCTATACAATATTGATCAGAACTCAAAGTAAAAACGGAATCACTCCTTTAGCTGTAAATTACGGAAAAGATACTATCCACCACTCTTTAAACTCTCAAGTGCACTCCGACAGGGTATTCATTCAAGAGCATCCTCATAAAAAAAGGTGCCTCAGAAAAAAAAATAAAAAATTCAACATAATTCCTCTTCTGCTAACCGTTCTTGTAAGGCAGAAGTATGTTAATGATTCAAAGGCAGCTACACTAGTGAGCAAAACACGGAACAAAAAAAAGGAGAAAAGAGAAAAAAAAGTCCTCTTCCTGCTCTTTTTGCTTCTCTTGTTCACACGTAAAGATTTTAGGTTGGGGGTTCCTTGCTTGTTTATTTTTGTTGTTTTGTTTGGTTTTTGTCTGTTTTGGTGTCTCATGAATTAGTCTTTACTAAAACAAGTAAGGAGAGTATGGTGAAGGTCAAGATGCTATATATTAGGAAATTATTGAAAAAAAAAACCAACCCAACCCTTTAATTTCATGAATGCATCCAAAAATGTCAATTCTCTATCCTTTTTTGTTGTTGTTTTTTGAGATTTATTCATGGATTCCTCTACTTCCATATGCACCATTCTGCATTGCCATCATTCTCCTGGCAGTGAAGACAAAAGAAAAAAAGCAGTCCCACGGTGTCTGAAATCAGCATTACTCCATGGAAAAGGTCTGCTTTGGGGAGGTACAACAAAAGCAGAAACTTCTGCAGACCTGTTTCCATAAGGCTGTTTAACAAGACATATTCACCTGCAAAACAGCCAGTAAATCTTACATGCACTGAAAATTGCTTGTGTAGTAAACAAAATTAATGGTGCCATTCTAATTTTAAAGCAAGTGAACAGTTTCTCCATCATGCAAATATAAGTTGATAATGAATGCACTAAGTTCATCAACCTGTTCATTTTCTTATGCTTCCCCCTTCTTTTTCAGTCCTAAGAATTACATCTCCATGAATCCATTTTCACTCTGAGACAGAATAATCATCAAAACTAATTTAAACTTTAACAAAGGTCTGGAGGAAACACACCCCTCCCAGCCCCCTCAGTAATTTAAAAGCAAGAGGAGACTTTTTATTTTGAATTACTAATGTGAATATGAAGTGTGTATATATATATAAAAGTATGTACTTTAATTGTTCAGAATAAATATATGCATGCACATATACATATGTAAATTATATAATCTGTGTGTATGAGTTCATGTATACTAATCTATGTGTATGGTTACATATATACATTCATATTAAAAGAATCCAACCTTTTTATGACTAGACAGCTTCACTTTGAAGCATGAGCACCAGATAGAGAATTATTACCTATCATGTACCAGTAAATAAAGAAAATATATAAATGAGGTTGAACATTATAATTGCAAGTAAGACAGGTTGCTAGGCTTGTTAGACCAATTGTAACTCTCTGCAAAGCCACTAATAGAGGACTAGATGACAGTAACCTTCTTAAAAATGCCATATTCAATACCTGTAAGTTTTTTTCCATTCACAGCATGGTCCAATTATAAGTCAATTCATAAAGTTCAAACAGCACACCAACCAACTTAGACGAAAATGCTCCTTCAAAATATAACTCTTCCTACTGAAGGGAACTAGTTGGAGCTGTTTCCGTGAACGACCCATCTTTTTGATACCTAGCATGTGGGGTAATTCCCTTTTATTGTTATCAGTAAGATCAGTATTTCTTTTTCCAAAGGTGAATTTATCTGTCTTCCATCTTTATCATTCTGTGTGAAAAGAATTTTTCAACTTCTATCCAACATGTTTGAAAGTTTTATCCACATCATCTTCTTATTACTACATGAAAAGTCATAGGAGAAGACAAACATAGATGCATGTTTCAAATGAGTATCAACATTGAAATTTAGGAGAGGGAGGCTGATCTCTTGGTTAAAGCACCAGATATGAGACAACTCAGCTTGTTAGGCCACTGAAGTCAGTGACAAAAGACCTGTGGGCTTCAACAAAGATTACAGTCAAAGGATCTATATTTGATTTACATTTCAACCAAGTCAGTTAATTTCTCTGCACTTCACATAACACATTCTTTCTCTCCACCTAAGCTTCCTGGCTTGCTGACTAAAGAGACAAGCTCTTCAAGGCAGAGAGTCTCCCACTCCTCAGAGTAGTATACTAATGATGCATTGGGATTGGCCAGTAATAACTTAGGGGTAAAACGTAACCTGAAAACTGGAAGTTACTGTGTTTGGCCGGCACTTACTTTGTCTGTATAAATTAACAAGCCAATCAAGAAATGGATGAAAAGGAAAGGCAATGACTTCTGGTATTTCCCCCTGTTCAGAGATTTCTTTGAAAAGCAGAACACATTTACAGGGGCATTTTTTTTCAGTTACTCTGCATTGTCTTTCTTAGGAAATTGATTTTGGATAGGAAGGCATACAAGAGAAAAGTGTGAACAGTGACCTTTGTTGGAATTTAAGGAAGATTTTAAAGACCAGAAAAGAAAGAAAGACAAAGAGGGGAGAAAGACCATTTTTTCAAAAGTCAGGCTAAAAGGCATGACAGAACTACTACATTCTAGGTAAGAATGAGAAAAAAAACAAAAAAAGGCAGGCAGGCAGGCAAGAGAGAAAGAGAGAAAGAGAGAAAGAGAGAAAGAGAGAAAGAGAGAAAGAGAGAAAGAGAGAAAGAGAGAAAGAGAGAAAGAAAAAGAGAGAAAGAGAGAGAGAAAGAAAAAGAGAGAAAGAGAGAGAAAGAGAAAATCTATTAATCCTTAGTTCTATCAAGATTAAACAACAATTTTTTTTTCTGAAGGCTCTTTTGATCACAGCATATGCAAAACAAAAGGGTTGTCTACTAGGGAAAGGTCTTGGAGTGAGAGGATCACTGAGCAGCAAGAAGCCAAGGTTAGAGATCTCAGTGGAGTCCACTGTGAGGGATCAGAAAAGGGGAGGAAAATTGTGTCAAGTTCTGAGTCATGGCAGTTGATTTTCACTAAGGTTTTCAGGGCATTTTTAAATCAGAAAAGCATTTCTGCTCTAGCTGTGCTGCTGAAACAATGTTTTTAAAAATGATCATACGAATGTAAAAAGCTGGATTCAAATTTCAAAAACCCTAATACACCTTTGCTCTCAAATATCAATAATATATTGTGCTTTATTTTTCTGTGATAGATCTTCCTGACTTCTTGCTTTTTGTATGCCAACAATTGTTAAATTACATTCTTTGATAAATAGCGGCTACAAGTTGTTCAATATTTTCTCCACACTCAGCTGTCTCTATGCTGTTCAATTTTGTGGACATTTTTAGACAGATTTGATATAGCATTTATTTTAGTTTTCTCTTATATGTGATTTATTATTCAATTTGGGGTTTTGTCTTTGGAAAAAACCCACGTCCTTGCAATTACTTCAATAGCTCAATAAAAATAAAAAAGGGAAAAAGTATTTTCCCCAGATGTCCAGCTTACCTAACCTTTTATTTCAGAATATAAGAAGAAAGAAAAAAGTAAAAGGTTTGAGGTCAGTGACTTGTTCTCATTTCACCTATTACACATACTAAGAATGCAGCTAGTGGAAATCCCAGTATAATATCTAAATGCTATAATGACTAAATAGCTCCTTTCAAGAAAGAAACAAGATGAAAGTCACACTCTTAAAGCACATTGCATTGATTTTCTCCTGAATACAGTAACCTACAGTTCCAGCAAATCTGGAGGTCCTCTCATCTTCAATAAAAAATTAAGACATCAACAGTCCATAGGATGGACATATTTATTCATCTCTATTTTTACTCCAGTCTTAAACCATTTTGCAATGATGGAATAATAAAAAATACCAGAGAATAAGCATATAGATTAAAAAAACCAAACCCCAACCAACCCCCCTCCCCAACACATAATAGAGATTTCCAATTTTCAAAAGAAAGGGAGTTAGTTTTACACTACTTAAATTTATAATTTTCTTTTTAATTTCATGATGATGATGATGACAACAACTGCAATTTTTTTTCCCTTCACATAAATTGATGGATTATCACTGGTCATTTAGGTCACCTAAATGCCAGCTCTGACTCTCTGACTGGAAAACCTCCTCTGTGTGACAGAAGGCTTAGCAGGATCACTTTCTCCAGAGAATAATGAAAATTATTAGGCTTTCACAGACTCTGAGATGCATTCAAAACAAAGATACCCGTACATGCTGTAATGCAGCATGCTTCACTGCCTTCTTTTCAACACCAGCATATTCCAAAAGCTACCAAAAGAGAAAGAAATGACCATCATCACCTCAAAGCCTTAGTGGGATTTTGGGTCTCGTGCATTCAGGAAGACACTGCTGCCTATTCTTGAAGACTGGCCAGAAGATGACAAGGACACATAGGACCTTAGGCGTTCTTTTAGATTAGGATAGTTAAAAAAACCCCATCTAGATACATCCTCATAGCTAGATGTGTTTACTTCTGATTTTCTGACCTCTCATTTGATTGCCTTTACTGATATGCCTTTGCATTTTATAGTGAATAGTCTCTTGTATACGTAAGTTCTACCCACTCTTCCCATGGAGATTTTTAAAATACCTGTTAGCAACATTTGCAGATATTCCTAGATAAGTCTTGAGGTCTTTATTTTTATAACCATTAAAGACCTATGCAGTCATGCATATGCAATTATATGGAATTCAAACATGCAAGCTTCTATTATTTATTCTATCTTTGCACCATTCTAGCCACAACGCAAGTTCCCAAGATGTCAGGTAATTTCCCTCCGAGATACATTTCACTTACCAAACTCATTGATCATTCTTTGAAATTATGTGTTGCTATATCTCTTCTGCACCTAAACAGTCTTGTTCTTCCACCTTTTTAATATGTGTTTTCCAACTTGGTGTTTATTGTCTGTCTTTTTTTTTTCCTAGATTTTCAACAATCTATCTACGCTTATCTAAAATCAGGCAAGATACTGAGCTGGAGACACACTAGTGCAAAGCAGAATAATTACAATACCTTCCACCTAGTTCTTTGGCTGTGCACTCCAAAATTGCACTTGACTCTAACAGAACAGCATCAACATTGTGTGCAAGCCCACAATGATCCCTTAGTCCTCCATATTGTTGTACAGTCACTTACTGACCATTTTGCTTTCACATATTTATTTTATCCCTTCTGAATACAGGACTTCATCCTTGTCTTCAGAAGATTCTGTTGTTTTAAAGTTACTTCCCCCACTTACTGAGGTCATCTTGAAGACTAACACACTCCTCCAGTTCCACAAATAAATACTAACTTGACTGTTATTCTACAAAGTACAAACCTATCTCAAAGCTACATACTGTACCACATTATTTCTGTATACCTACTACTCTATTAAGAATATAATAATTCTTGACAGCAGTAGCAGATGTTCAAGACTAACAAGGTCATAAAGGACTTAAGTTGTGTTCATTGTGTCTACATTTAGCCCATAATTGGTGAAAAAAAACCTGCAAAACATAAGCAGCTTGTTATAAACAAAACAAAACTAATCCGTCTTATCTAACATCCCTCCTACACCATACTATAAAACATGTAGGCAAGCCAAGCATGAGCTACATAAGCTAATGCACAAGCCCCAGACGACAAAACACTACTGTATGCTACTGCATCTAGCATACCTACAAACTGACCATACACCCTGGGCAGTGATAGTCAACTGTTCCGTTACTAAATGACAGAATTAAAATAGCAGCTGCTGCATGTTTACCATGCTCTGTGAGGGGGGGAAAAAAAGTGTTCAGTGAAGTTGCCTTTAAAGCAGACCTTTCTCTATAGAACAAAGCAACTCTAGAAACTCTATTAAATTGTATTTTACTTGGTAGAAATTTGAAAGGCAATATGATGAAGGAGCACAAGCTCCAGTGCTTTGTGCCCCACCCACTATTGCTCTAGAATTTAATGCCAGGTAATGACAGGACATTTTCCGGTGTTCCGAATCTTTCTTTTCCAACCCAATAGAATATAGATTTGTAGAATAGTAATTACTGAACCCAGATAATGAGAAGTAATTCCTGTACTGGAATGGAAAAGTTACAATCACTGTAAGCATCTTTCAAGCTTCCTAATATGCTGTTAAACACATTAAACATTTTAAAACTGTGACTTAGATTATCACATGCAGTGACTTTTATTATGTAATACTTATCACAAAATATTGAAGAACATGCAGCTCCATTTTCTTCCTGACAAGTAGACTATAAATAGAGCAGTTTTGTTCTCGATACTCATTATAACTGGCATGATTGAGATCAGCAGAAACATCTTACAAGCTAAGTATCACTAGCGTTCAGGATTCCAGCTGTAGCTGATTCACATTAGCAGCTGGAAACACATAACGCAGTATATTACTGTATAGTGAAACTAAAAGATGAGTATAATCATGCCCTAAAGGCTCTTCGTAAATGTACCCAGATAACATGATTTGCCTGTCCTAAAATGACAACTTTATGCATGTTATAATACAGCTGGACATCCAACTTCTACAAGCAATGAAAGCTGCAGGTAAGCAATTTCATCTTAAGCTGAGTTGCCATAAAACATCACACAAGTTTCACTTGCAAACAAATTAATAGTTTGTGAACAAGAGTAACTACATTTTTTATATTTAATTTTATCAAAGTACCAGAATGTTTACAAATTATGTATAAAACCAACTCTGAAGTAGTAGAATGAAGAACTCCATGAGGCTGTAATGTAGTTCTGTCAGGCAGAGATACAAGTACTCAGTTCTCCTCTCAGATCTCTTCTACAGTTATTTCAAAACTTATCCAAATATTTGAAAAGCTTTGATATTCATTCAGCACCTCAGACAAACTATAAAAATTGTTCATCATGCAAAATGTGTGTACACACATACTCGCTCAGCTTCTCTGTTTGTATCAGATGTCTAGAAAGAGTAGAAAGGAAAAGATCCTACTTAGATACACTTAGCAAACTACTTAGACACAAATTGGCTGTCATCATCTAACTGTGATTGGGCACAAGGAGCTATAAGCGAGTAGCTTATATTTCTTCTCACATCTGCAGATCAATGCGTGCAAAACACCTCAGACAATACCTTGCTCATCCTGCTCGACCCTAGTGCAACCCATGACATTAATGTCTCACGTCAGGTTTTTGTTTTAATGTATATGCTATCTTTCATCATTACAAATAGATGTTTTCTGAGTCTGTTATGCTTATATACATTATTTTCCATTCAAAGTCCACAGCTCTGATAACCCACAAAGCTTTAAGAGCTTCTGTACTTGAAAACAAGCCTTTACACAACCAGCATGAAATCAGAAACATTATCAAGAGCAAGGAGTGAGGTAGGCAGACAAACAGCTAGGGTTCTCCTTACTTTACCGCCACATACAACTAATTAATCTACTGTAAACTCTAAAAAGGTTTTGAGAAGGCAGATGGATTTTATTGCACGGTTATTTTCTGTATGTTTTGGGAGGGTTTTTTGTTTTGGTTTTTTTTTTGTTTTGTTTTGTTTTGGGGTTTTTTGGTTTTTTTTTCTTTTTTTTTTTCTTTTTTTCATATCACAGCCCATGCAATTGCCGTACAAAATGTGTTATATCACATCCATAATAGATCTTCCATATTAAATGCTCTCTTAATAAAGTTAAAGTATGTATTAAGAGTTACTGGGATAGCAATTGAAGCACATGAAAACAAGCACACATCTTAAAGGACAGAGAATTAAAACCTTGAACAGAAAAATAAGATTATGGGGTTTTATTCCCCAAATACTATTAATTTAGGCTTTTACAGACATTAAAAGACAAACTTGAGTAACTAACAAGACTGATAAAAAAATACTGTAAAAAAATAAGTGCAGAGCTCAATTGATAGGATTTTCATAAGTTTAAATGGATGTCAGCAAATATGTAATAAACCTCAGCTCTTCTTCAGTTGAAGAATGGGAACTTTCAGTGATGATTTTATTGTCATGAAGAATTTTACACAGAATTTTCCTGACCACCATTTGCAATCACTGCAGCTGTCATGCCAAGAAATACATTCAGAAGCTTTACTCCTTGTCTTGACTGGATACATTACAACCATTTGTCTTGCAGCTTAGGTGAGATATGTTGTGTTGGTTTTGGATGGGATAGAGCGGTTAAGTCCAAGACAGAACAGGGGCAAGGGGAGGAGTTAATTGCAATGTTAAATGCAATAGTCTGGTCCAAAGGGACCAGAGGTGGAAATTGTAATAGAAATACCTTTAATTTGTAACCTGGGATTTGAGTTGCATGTTATGGGAATTATTATAACAAAACCCCCTTTTTTCTAGCCAGGCAAGGAGCAAGGGGAGGAGATCATTGCAATGTTAAACCCCATAACCTGGCCTAAAGGGACCAGGGTTGGAGATTGTAATGGATATAACTTCAAATTGTTGTAACCCATGATTTCAGCTGCATGTTAAGGGAATTACTATAGCAGGAACAACTTGACCCAATGAAGGACAAGCCTTACAAGCTGAGTGCAAATGCAGTTGGTGACCCAACCTAAAGCTGGCTTTGCTGCCCAGTAATTCCATGCAACACAGCACCTCTCCTGTCCTGAGTGACCAGCCTAACAGATGAAGCCCAAAGTCCTGAACTAAATTAATTCAGTGGTCATTTTGTGGACATTTATGGACTTTTTACATATATTTCACATGGGTAGTCCATAGACGAAGGGAATGATATTTGTGTATTATATCAAAGGATGGGAAGGTGGGGCCGAGAAGGGGGTAGTGAGACCAGAGCATGATGTAAATGGTGTAAAAATCAAAGGTAGAGAATGTGTTGGTTTGGGTTGGGGTAGAGTTAATTTTCTTCATAGTAGCTGGTAAGGGGCTATGGTTTGGATTTATGCTGCAAACAGTGCTGCCATAACCAGGATGTTTTAGTTACTGCTGAGCAGCACTTACACAGAGTCAAGGCCTTTTCTCCTTCTCACTCCATGTCATCAGCAAGTAGGCTGGGGGTGCACAAGAGGTTGGGAAGGGACACAGCTGGGTCATCTGATCCAAACTGACCAAATTGATATTCCATACTATATGATGTCATGCTCAGCATATAAAGGTAGGGCAAGAAGAAGGAAGGGTGGGACATTTGGAGTGACAGTGTTTGTCTTTCCAAGTCACCGTTACGTCTGATGGAGTCCAGCTTTCCTGGGAATGGCTGAACATGTGCCAGCACATGGGAAGTGGTGAATGAATTCCTTGTTTTGCTTTGCTTGTGTACATGGCTTTTGCTTTACCTATTAAACTGTCTTTATCTTGACCTATGAGTTTTCTCACTTTTATCTTTCCAATTCTTTCCCCCATCCCACCGGGGTGCAGTGAGAAAGTGGTTGGGTAGTGCTTAGTTGCTGGCTGGATTAAACTACAACACATGTAAATGAGAAATTATTTTTATAGGAATACACTGTCCAGAGATAAATTTCATCCTTACTACAGATCTTTTTGACCTCACACCATCTTTCATTTAAATTTCACCTGGCTATATGCATTAAATTCACTATCAACTAGTCATGTTGAAAGACGTGTCCTGTAAATCTGCTATGGTTTTAAATGTATATATGTATTGAATGTATAAACTAATGCAGTAAACATTGTCAACTGTTCTACAACTTTCCCACAGGTATGAAAATTACAGCTGAAAATTCACAAATTCAAGCAATTCACAATTCGACTTCAGATTTTACACTCACACACCATCCTCTTTCTTGTATAAAGAAATATAAGCCAATAGTTCTCTATTAGAAAGAGACTAGAAAAATTAATATGAAGAATCTACAAGTAAATGCCTGAATATTCAGAATTTCAAAACTCATAAAACTTTTCAGCCTTTAAAACTCATAAAACTTTTCTGCCTTTAATTTTTTCAGGCAGAAAAGAAAGTAATATTAAATTCAAAACTTAAAACATTATTAAAGAAGCTTAAAAAATAAAAATTATGTTGAAGAATCTACAATTGTTTCAAATATAATCCTCTTAATATTGACCTGAGCCCCAATTTTCTTTGATCTCAGCATTAAAAAAATATCTATTTCTCCTTTAATTATATTTCCACTCTACTGAAATTGTTTGTAGGCAAGATACATTTATGAGCTGATCCACATTTACAGCAGCTACCAGTAGTTCTGGCTTTCCGTATCAGTCTCAGGTTACTACATGCAATTATATGCCTAAAGTGATGGTATATAAAAATCTGGAAGCACTGTGTGTGTGGGAATACGTAATGTGGAAGCTTTTTTCTCAGCAGTAGAAAAGAACATGATTTTTAACACCGGAGACTAAGCTGATGGGCTGAAAAGCTCTGCTTAGGTGGTAAGCAATTAACATTAGAAGATTACACTGATATTTAAACTCGCTTCAGCTTGCATTTTATTTGAGTTAGTTTAAGAAGCGGTGTCTCACAGTTTGCCAGTCTAACAAGAATATCCACAGACTGCTGACATGAGCTGCTGATGTGGTTGTCACAGCTTTGATCTGTACTGGTGCCTTTCATCACGTACCCTTCACTCAGTACGTGTACATGTTGGCCATATCTCCAAAATAGACCAGATGAATTTTATGTGTATGAGTCACCAAAATAATTAGAGAACATCTTTATAAGGGTGTGTGTACACAGTCAAAGTACAGCCAGCATCTGCACCTGGCAAGCAGACACACTAATGATGGTACATGGTCCACCATAGACACAGCTACAAATAAGAACTTCTGAGTAACTATTAGAAGTAACTGAAGTGAGAAAAACAATGTTCTGCATGTTCTGCTGCTTTCCTGGAATGAAAAGACTGAAACATTATTGCTTATAGGTAGCACAGGATTTTTAAAAACTGAATCTAGGAGATGCAGCAAGTTATTATATTACAAAGTATTTAGAATGATAGATGACAAGAGAAAAAAGTTCTTTAAATTAAAAAAAAACTAAAACAGGGAAGTAAAAAAGATGAAAGCAAACAGAAGATGAAAAAAAAACAAGATTAAGTGAAAAGAAAGGGGGAAGGTTAAATTCAAAGATCCAGCAGAAAGCTCAGAGAACCAAATTTGTATGAGACATCCTATTATTGAAATCTCAAAAATTTGAACTCCAGTCATCTGTATTTACAGCATTTCAATATTAAGAAAGTTTTCCTGAAGTGATAAGAGAGACAGAAAAGTTCTCCTATCTTATTAATAACTACTTCCTTACTATCATTATGATGGTCTCTACCTATGCTCCTTCCTTGTAACACTGCCACAAGGTTGTCATTACTCACCGTAAAAAAACAAGAAACCTTATATATAGCAAATAAGCATGTTTCTCACACTTCTCATTTCTTTCTCCTTTCACACCAGTGAATTCCATTGACATGCCAGAGTTTAAAAGAATATGATATATACCAATTTATATAAATCACATGCATATATATTTCATATTATATATACTAGATATTGTATATATATTAAAATATTGTTATATATAAGATAACCATATTCTGTTATATAAGCATATTATTTCAATATCCATAGCTTTATAGAACATCCATTATTATATTCTATAAAAATATATAAAGCAATATATGTATAAATGATATA
Source organism: Actenoides lindsayi (assembly GCA_025331215.1). Classification (NCBI taxonomy): domain Eukaryota; kingdom Metazoa; phylum Chordata; class Aves; order Coraciiformes; family Alcedinidae; genus Actenoides; species Actenoides lindsayi. The sequence goes on from WTSP01003988.1 coordinate 43,640, forward strand.
CTATATACTGTAAATATATAATATATAAAAGTGTGCGTGTATACACATACATTACTGCCTGTAACATATAATGAATTTTGGTACATTTGAACAGCAATGAGTGAAATCAAGTTAGACTAATTTATACAGTCAATGGAAAAAAAAAGAGAGATTACAACACTTTCATGTAATACTTTTGAGAAACTTTTGAATAATATTATTTTAGGAAATTAAAGAAACTAAGTATAGTCAAAGTGACTGCTTTCAGGAAATGATATGGTTCTTGGGTTAATCCTCCAAATTTTGATCTGAAGTAAAATGTTTTTTTTACTGCTACGATGAAAAAGGCCTTATAGTAAAGAAGTGATTTGTGAATGCTGAACATTTCTGAACTGTACATCAACTGCATGTTGAATCTTTATAGGATTTTGCTTCATAATGTGAGTTTTCCAACTTCCTGGAAGAACAAATCCCAGGCAAAGCAAACTGTAATTCTTGCGGGGGGGGGGGGGGGGGGGGGGAAACACCAAAAAACAACAAACTCTCCACCCCTCCCCCACAGGCCGTACACTAAA
>WTSP01003989.1:0-14490 GCA_025331215.1 Actenoides lindsayi
CCCACCTTCCTCTCCGGAGGCGCGAGGTGCGGGGCGCCGGGGGGCCCGTGGATCGACGCCACGACACGGATCGGCTGCCGGGAAAACCGATGGCGGATCAGATGGAAACAGACTTCTGCTGGTATCTGCCCTGCTCTCACCGGGAGAGATTGGCTGGAGAAATCCGATGGCGAGGGGAGACAAAGGGGGAGGCGATGGGGAGAAGAGGAAAGGGCTGATAATGCTCCTGCCACGGCCGCTCTAATCTGTGACAGCCCGAGGATTTGCTGAAAACCATTATCACACCGCTCCCCTTCCCTTGTCCCCGATAAAGCCCCGGCTAATCTGTTTGTTGCAGGTATCGAGCGGATGCATTTAGCGAAACAAGGGGTGCGTGCCCCTCCTGCCCACGCAGCTATCGCCTGTTTCCCAGCCCGGGGCAGCCCCCCGCGCACCCAGCCACGGGCAGAGCGGCCGAGGAGGTGACACGAGTGCTGTGGGAACGGCTCCTGGGCCTTCCATCCGCCGGAGCTCGTGCCTGCCTGTCCCAGTGCTGACCTCGGCCCTCCCCTCCCGAGAGGCTCCTTCTCCAGGGAGAAGATAATTCAGTGGCTGTGAAAGCCCAGACCCGGGGCTCCCCCAGTCGCCTGTTACAAACAGTTCTGGTGGAACATTAATTATAGTAATTTAGCCGTGGAACACTAACTGCAGCCAGTGCAATAGCATTCAGTACATTAGTGGCTATAACCCACTCCTTAAAAAAGACATTTGGCTACTGACAGCTGATAAAATGAGTTGTGAAGCATAACCAAAGGGAAAAAAAAAAATAAATCAGTAGCACGCCGGGAGCGAGCTGTGGGGCCGAGGCCAGGGGGCAGCACCCCACGTGGTGTCAGGGGACAGGGGGGTGCAGGCGGGGTGTCAGGAGCTGGCGGGGGGCTGGGGCAGGCACCCTCCTGCCCACCACGCGGCACACGAGCCGGGGGCTCCCCGTGCCATGGACAGGGCTCGGCGAGGCGGGGGTGCGGGGCTGCGCCTCGGCAGTATGTCAAACAGAAGGACATTGCCTTCTATCTCCAGCCGCCGCCCCGGGGCACAATCCACCTACATTCAATCTTTACTCCACTACACATGTTTCCTTTCCAGACTCGGATTATTTTTTATCATCAAATTACCGTGGCGATAAGATGGAGTAGATGTGATAGCGAGCAGAGCGCCCGCCCTCCCCTCTCCCCTTTCCTTGGCATCCTTCTCCCTCCCGTCCCCAGCCTCCCAGCGCTGAGCAGGCGGGGGGGGTTATCCAAATGTCAGCGGGTGAGGAGAGATGCACTGGCTGGGACCAAGCCACGGCGGGCAGCGAGCACCTGGGTGCAGGGAGGAGCAGCTGCCGCACAGCCCGGGTAACCATCAACCTGGCCGGGAACCCTGTGTGGCGCGGGATCCCGGCGAGAGCCGTGCCGGAGCCCAGCATCAGCTCCCCGGTGCTCGGCCACAGCACCCTGGCTCCCACCGCACCCGGCGCCCCAGCCTGGCAGCGGCAGTGCTGCACCCAGTGCCACCGGCGAGGCAGCGGGGAGCGCGGGGAGCAGGGGTGGCCAGAAAAAGCGTGGCTGTGCCTTTACAAGCCCGAGCAGCACCGTGAGGCCCCGCTGTGATGAATCCTCCCCATCTCCTTGTTTACTCCATTCGGCAACAAATGAGTCCCTGTCCGTCCGGGGATAGCTCATCCGGAGGAATGCTCTTTCAGGCCTCTCCCTCTAATCCCTATTAATTTAAATAATGCTCGGCTACTCTTCTCAAACTATTTATTATTTATCAGGTTTGTTTATTTGTAGCTAACAGGTAGCGCTCAGCATGCGTCCACGGCGCAGGGACAGGGGCCGTTCATCACGCCCGCTCCCCCGCCATCCACCATCCGTCAATTACTCCTGCTTCCTTTAATTAGTAATGAGGACTAATATCTCTGCCTGGGATGGTGGCTGGAGCGGAACTTCCCTCCAGTAGCACCCGAGCAGCACAAGGGAGGGAATGAAAAATAAATACCTGCGTCAGGCTGCCGCTGTTCCAGAGGAGCAGGGGAGCGAGCCAGCCCCCACGCACCTCTTCCAGGGAGGGCCTGGGCCCCGGCAGCTCCCCAGGTGTCCCTGGTACACCAGAGGCTTCTACCCAGCAGGGCAGGGAAGGCGATGCCGGCCAGGTGTGGGTCAGTGGGGGACCTTCCCCTCGTGGCAGGGCCATCCCGAACCACGGCGCATCCCCTGCTGCTGAGCTCTGCACGGGTGTCAGCGAGGGGAATTCTGAATTAAATGCCCATCAGAGCCTCTGGCCTCGCCTGGCGGTCCCGGGGAGCTCTGTATCGGAACATGCCATCCAGAGGGGGCCTAATAGCGAAGGCAGCACATGATATAAATGGAGCCCCTTTGATTTATTGACTGGGAGAAGTTTTTACACGATAGCCCATTAAGACGGACGGCTCTGTTTACAGCCAGGCCATCTAGCTATAGGGACCCTGAACTGGATGGTGTGTTTTGCTATTGCTCTTCAGGCAGACATCTCATTAAGGGGAACAGCATATGGAGCTCTCTGGATCTATACTTCACGAGTCCTGAGGGAGGCTTTTACCATTTTTAATAAGCGGGCAAGGTTAGCGAACCTGCAACGCGGTGACCTCCCCTCCCCGTGCGATGGATCTCCCTGAAACGCCGAGAGCCGGACTCCCCAGGTGAGCGCGGGACTCCATCAATCACCTCCCCGCCGCCGGCCGGGGAAACGGGCCGGGGAGGACGGCCGGGGGGGGCCGGGCCGGGCGACGCCGCGGCTGAAACGGGGGCGGGCAGCGGGGCAGGGCGCGGTGCGGAGCGTGCCCCTGCCCGCCGTGCTGGCGGGTGGCAGGCAGCACGTGGGTGGCTCAGCCAGCAAAGGTGCTTTGAGGAGCCGGCGTTAACACGATAGCCGTGGCGCAGGAAAAGAAACCCCCGGCTGGCTGTCGAGGGCGGATTATTCCGTATTCAGTAACGCGGCCGTTCAGGAGAACAAGTAATCCCTGGCAAAGACCTCTGGCTCTTCTCAGATCTGATAAAGCCGTGTGGCCTACTGGCAGGCTGGCCCCTGTGCAGGCTGCTCTGGAGGGATGGATGCTGCAGGCTGGGGCTGCAGGGGCTGGAGGAGGAGCGGGGAGGCAGGCATGTGGGGTGAGCCACCAAGGGATGGGATGGACACGCTGCAAACAGCTTGCCCAGGACACCTGCCCAAAACATAAGGGCTTCTGCAAGGTTTGGGTGCTCCTGCTCAGGCACCCCCAGGTGCGGCAGCACAGATACATGGCCTCGAGGCCGTGGGTAACAGACACTTATGGGCAGAGATCCCAACATCTCCTCCCGGCCCAAGGACAGAGCTGTGCCCCCACCCATTCCCCAGCAACGCCAATCTGGCCAGACTTTAAATCCCTCTTTTTCACTCCTGTGGCACCAGCTATGCGCTATAACCATCACCAATCACTGGCATTGAAGTTACACACCTAAAATTCACACCATGGAGAAACCTGCCAGATAAAGCAGGAGACTGAGAATGTGATTATTGCCTTTTGAGAAGTCCGCCTGGCTCTGGTTGGGAAAGAGGGGAGGCAGAGAAGGACAAATGGACCGGCACGGTGGCATATTTGGGTCTCTTTCCAGCAATTCTCTCACAAACAGTCTGAGCATTTTTGAAATGAAATTTTGTAGGCGATTAGCTCACAATGTGAACTTAATTGCTTTTGGTATTTAAAAAAACCCATTAAATTAAATGGCCGAGATATTGAGGCTTAAGCAATGGCTGCTTCCAATGCACAGTAACTACCAGCCTCATTACTGGGATGCCAATTCCAGCGTCGGGAGGCGCAGACCCATGCGACGTGACTGCTGCGGCTCTAACGCTCCCTCCCAGCTCACAGCCCGTGGGCGAGGGGATGATCAACGGCCCTGAGAGGATGGCTCAGAGCAAGGCTGGTGTGGAGCAGCCGCCCAACCGCGTGCTGACCTCCTGGTTCCCCAGAGCATCCCTGCTGGACCAGACCAGCCAGACCTGGTTGTCTGGAAGCCAAGTATCGGGCAATTTCGGCTTGACGAGAGGATTGGCTGCAGTGGGATGGTCCCACACTGCAGGACACCTCCGTCCTGCTCTGCCAGGACATCAGGGTGACCTCTACTGAGCCACTCAGGTCCCCGTTCCTTGGGCATCTCGTGGTGCTCACACTGCCCGTGCTCAGAGAGAGGCGAGTGCGCATCTCCCGCGAGCAACTGCTCGGTGATGTGAGCTCAGTCAGCACCTTTTATGCCCAGAGAGAAGCCCAAAGCTGGCACCTCCCACCCCTGCATGCCAGCGCTGTGCAGAGGAGCTCTCCTCCACCACAGAGCTGGCAGCACTGCCCTGCTCTGCGTTTAGTGCTGTAATACAGCAGTGAGGGCAATGGTAGTGCTTCCACCTTACTTTACTTGTTTGCTTAAATTATTTACACTCCTCAGCTGCAAGATTGCTCTCCAAAAGGAGCATCCTTTTGGCTGCTGCAGCTTTAAAATGACTTGCATCCATCACTCAATCGCTTTCAGGTCAAACACACGCTCCCGACTTAATGACCACATTTCCGCAGCAACAAATCTGTCACTGCTGTTTGTTTAAAGCCAACAATCTGTAGGAGCACTGTGTGCAAGGATTGAATTAACTCAGCATCTGAATGACTGCGGTGCCAGATCATTCAAATTGCACCTTTTCTAAGATCTTCCAGCAATGTTAATTAATGTTCCTTGGGTGATGTGCAACATGCTGCAGTGCACAGGGCTGCTGGAGAGAGCAAAGCCCGATCCCTGTGGGCCTGGGGCCACGGGAGCCGGGTGCCCAGATGCCCTGGCCCCAGGAGCACGCTGGGGAAGAAGAGGGGCTGCTGGCTCTCCCTTGCTCTGACATGACCTACCCTGACTGTCCCCAAAGTTTAGCCATTTGGCTGAGATATTCCATGCTGGATGTCCAACTCATGCTGAATATATTTCACAGGAAATTCCAACCTGTCCTGCTAACACATTGCCATCGACAAGAATGAGAAATACGTCTCTATTTTCCTTAAATTCCAGCTACTTGTTGTCACAGGTTTCTTTTGTGCGTGTCCAGATGTTTGGAACAAAACCTTGAAGTCTGTTGGGAAGGTGATTTTTGCGGTCAGAGAGCATTTTGGCATCGCCATTGGAATCTCGCCAGCTCTGGGCGAAGCCAGCCCTGCCCGCAGCCCCGAGCAGCTGCACGCGTGCTGACACCCAGCCCCGCGTGTCACCCAGCTCCCAGCTGCTGCAAACCCCCTGGCACCCGCTCCAGGCACCTGTGTGAGAGCAGGGAACCAGCCTTCCGGGCTCAGTGACTTCCCTGGGAAGTGTGAGGGAGGAAACCGCTTCATGGAAACACTGGCACCGAGAGCTGGAGTCGGGGCAGGCAAAGCAAGAGGAAATACTTACGGGGAGTTAGCAGGGCTGGTGGCAGGGGGAGCTGAGAGGATACCAGAGAAATGGGGGAAGGGAACAGGGCAAGGAAACGAGGACAAAAAGGTGGGTTGGGGATGGGGAAGCAGACTGAGCCCGGCAAGACATGCAGAGGAGGAGGGAAGGAGTGGGATTCAATCCAACACCAAACCACCTAGGTCAGCTGCTATCCGCAGCCTCCAGCTACTCCAGCCCTTGCCCACCAGCAAGTCCTTGGCCCAATGTCCTCACCCCAGCACCCTGCCACGGTCCCCGTCTGTCTGGGTCACTCCATGGATCAGAACCGGAGTCTGCTGGGGGGTCCTAACCTGGAGAGCGAGAGCCCTTCCCCAGCCTCCCCTCAGCTCACTGCAGTTAATTGGGGCACTGCTCTAATCTCTACCTGCCATTGATTTCAATTCAGCTCCAATTTTCTTCTTTGACCTTCTCTCCTCCCGACCCTGCTTGCAAACAGAGCGCAAATCCTCAAACATCCTCTTCATTTTCCCCTGTGATATTCCACGGTGCCCCAGTCCAGGCTGGGGAAGGTGATGAACAATGCCCATTTGAGAGCATGCACGAGGACAGACACACCGCTGCAGGCAGCTGCCCTCCCAGGCCACGCTTACCCTGGCTCCAGCACGGAGAGAGAAGCGGTGTCGCTCTGATGCTGCTCGAACCACAGGAGAAAAGCATCGTAAAGGGACTTCCAGATGGCTGTCTTTTTTTGTAGGACATGCGGGAGTGCTCCTGTGCCTGGGTCTCAGCCGCAGGCTTGGCATCCAGCACCCATTCTGCTGGAGGGATCCTATTCTGCCCACCTGAAAACTGGCCGTGCTGAGCCCCAGCCCTGCATGGGCTGGGAAGCTCCAAAGGGAAGTGGAAGGAGATGAGTAGGCCATGAGCTAGGGGAAGATCTCTCTTTTGCTGTGTCCCTGGGGCTATAGGTTAGGCACAGAGACTTGGAGCGCCCGTCCCCAGCTCCCCGATGCCGCTGATGCTCTGTGCCATGGTCTGGAAAGGGAGCCAGCCACTCAGAAGCGGTTAAGATCAGGCTGCAGTGTGCTGGTGCTGACAAGCAGTGGAGGAGAGGGTCCTAGGCAGTGCCTGGGAGGTGTTCCCTGGTAAGAGGCACTGCCAACGCCGAGGGGAAGCGGGGAGGAGCTGTCAGGGGGGCATGGGAGGGGCAAGGCATCAGCCCTTAAAGACTGTCCCTTCCTGGCACCCCCAGTGGGTGGGGAACCCTGCAAAGGCTCCTTTCTCAAGAAAGCCTGGATGCTAGAATTTCATCCCTCGCAGCTCCCTTCTTTTCCTGGCAGCAATTCACTATGTAAAGAGGCTGGATATTTATAATTATGCTCAAAGTGGCCACTTTGAAAATCTATATGTCTCTAGGCTCCCTGTACATCATAATGTCAAGTCTGTGAATGGAGGCATCCATCAGAGGCCTCACATCACAGACCTCGGAGCTGTGATAAAAACTCAGGAAATGCTGGATGAACCCTGGGTCCCACCACTGCCTTCTGGGGAACAGACTTGGTCTTGTGGGGCGCCCCATGAGGACTCCTCCAGGAGAGGCATCCCCAGCCGCTCGTGAGTCGCTGATCAGAGACAGGAGCGGGAGCAGGGTCTGGGTTCCTCTAGCCAGAACCTTCCATGCTGACCCTTGCTGTCCCCCAGGAAGGGGGACTTTCCCCCTGGTGGGACCACCCAAGACATCACCCTGTTTCCGTGACGCGGGCACGCTGCGAACACACCATCTGCAAAAAGGCTGCTGCCGCCCTTCCATCTCTGGGGAAGTCCTGGTGCCAGGATGGAGGTGAGCTACAGGGACAGGAAGAACCCCTCAAACATCACCTCCATTCTGTCATCAAATCCCCATCCCTTGGCCTCGTCAGCCCCAGCACCTCCTGAGTTTGACTAAGAAAGACTAGCTCGGCACCAGAGGGACAGGCTCAGCCCCCACTCACAGCAGGGAAACCAAGTCAGGGTGATGAAGTGTCTTCTCCAGGAGAGCAAACATCAGTGGGCTCCAGCCCACTGCCTCACCAGGAGTTTCTATCACATCCGTCCCCGTGTGGGGACAGCGAGTCCCCAGGGGGTGTCAGCAGGCGGGCGGGTGGCGAGGTGGCCGCGGGAGCCCCGGCCCTGCTGTGCCGGCCGCGCGGCGCGAGGACACGCAGGCTTCGCCGACGCTCTGCCCCGCCTGGTCTTAAAAATTTATTACTCCGTTGCAACATGAAAAATAAGACAGAGAAGTAATCATTAGTATAACTATAACTCCCCGTGCAATAGTCCCACTTGTAAATTGAGATTTATGATTGCAGCTGCCGATATTTTAGAGGCCGGTGCAGCGGCGGTGGCAGTACAGCCCCGCTCCGCGCTGCCCCGACGCAGTTACAGTTTATCACAATCTGCAGAGATTATTGCAATGAATAATACACAACAGGCTGGCAGTGAAGAACTATTCCCGATCAAACGCTTCTGTAAACAACTGAATAAATAATATCGTTCAGCCCCTCTTTAGAGCCCTCAGAGGCCCAAGGAAATCTCTCATTACTCAGCAGGAGAGGCAGCGGGGGGCTTCGAGATGCCACGAGGGAGGGACACCTGGGCAGACAGTGGACATCCCAGGGACTGGCACTTGCCAAGCAGACAGCTCACTCTGCAATTTTGGGGGAAAAAAAGGAAGTTGAGACACTGGAGAGATCTGTTCACAGTCCCACAGCATCACACGCAGTCAGGAACAGCCTGCTCGGACAGACAGACAGATGCAAGACCGGAGAGACAGGTATTGCTGTCCTCTCTTCGCCTTGGCAAGGCTTCTGCTCGCTGCTGCCACTGAGCTGGCAGCAGGTAAAGGGCAGGTCTGGGGGCAGCCTGGCCCGCAGGCAGCTGGCCCCGTCTGCGGCAGGGACCGGGCGTTGGGGGCCGAGCCCACCAAGGCTCCACACGCTCCTGGAAATGTGACACAGCACAACCAGGGCTGTGCACCAGCAGCTGTAGAAAGGGCATTTCTCACACAGCTCAAAAGGATCAAGTTCAGCTCCACGACCCCCCAGGTTCCCCCGCTGCAGTGAGCCCTGGCTGGGCTGCCGCCCCGTGTGCTGCCATGGGAACCAGCTCCGCAGAGCCCAGCACCCAGAGCGTGAGCACGGGGGGCTGCACCCCTCCCCAGCACCCAGCACGCAGAGCTGCTCGCTTCACTCTCCCGAGTGTCTGCGCTCAAAGCACAGTCAGTGGAAGAGGGACTTGAAATGAGCTAAGGAAGGGTTATCATGGAATCACCTGGGTTGGAAGGGACCTTATTGATCATCTAGATCCAACCAGCCCTGCAGCAGCTCTCCACTGTCTCAGAGCTCTCGCACAGTGCTGTCTGTGGGGCAAGTGCTCGTGTGCCCCTGCCAGACACCCCCAGGCAGGGAGCATCCTCCTGAACCTGCATCCTGCCTGCTCCAGGACCAGCTCCCAGGTGTGTCCCCCGCTCCCCAGAGGCTCTCCCCATGGCCAGGTCCCAGGGGAGGGTGTGAGAGGCAAAGCAGGAAAGTTTGCATGCCTGCATTGGCTGCTCTGCAATGTCTGTATGTGCTGGAATCAGCTCCAATTAATCCCCCCTCAGCTTGGCCCGCCCGCTTCATTACCTCCCCTTGATGAGAACCATCAGTGGGGCCTGTATGATTTTGCTAATTAGCCTCACTTCGTTTATCATTTCCATTTTCTCCCAGAGATGCTCGGCTTGCTGGGCGACAGCTTCATCTCCCGCTGAAACAATGCGGCCCCTTCTGTGCCTGTCTCACTTAGCGCTGTCACCGCAGCCATTATGAAATTGGGGTTTCATTTACACACTAATTAAACATTACAGCTTGTTCACAATTACAACACGGGGATGAGGAGGTAACTAATTACTTAAGAAATGAGCTAACATTTATCTCCGATTCCTCCCCCCAGCCCGCCACCCTCCTCTCCAATCAAGATTAGGGATTGTGGGTGGCCGGCAGCAGCCCAGCAGGGCCCCGCTCCCCCCCGCACACCCCTCGTCCCCTCTGGGGGCTGCACTGAGACCCCGGCCCAGGGATGATCCATCAACCTCTAATTGCAGCCAGGACGCCAGGGGGGCCGTGGCAGTGGCACACAGCACCGTGCCCAACGGGCTGCATGGGGACGAGCTGCGATGCTGGGGATGCCTCCGGCCTGGGCGGCCCTGCCCCCCGAGGTGCCATCCCCCAGCCAGCCTGGCCACAGTGGCAGCAGGGACGGAGGTGCTCCCTGGGCATGGTGGCTGCAGGGACGGAGGTGCTCCCTGGGCATGGTGGCTGCAGGGACTGAGGTGCTCCCTGGGTATGGTGGCTGCAGGGACTGAGGTGCACCCTGGGCATGACGGCCCCTGAACCTACCAGGCTCTTGCCTGTTGGGTTAACACCCGGCTCTGCACACAGGCCGAGGATGGCAGCAGACCCTCGTGTCCCGGCTGCTGGGCAACTCATCCTGAAAAGACATTTTCTTCAGGGAGGAATTACCATTTCAAACTGAGAACCGTTAGAGTAAATACAGCAGGCTGTCCCTTGGATCGGAAGGCAGCGCACAGCGTGGCCTTGGGACACAAAGGCGACTGGGGTGATGGGCCCTGGGGAGCGCGCCAGGAGAAAGGGGCAGGCACCCTTCCGCTCGCCCCTTGGGGGGGGTGGCACCACGGGCAGCCCAGCAGGGCTGGGAGCAGCCGCTGAGCGAGCGACAGCCTCTTTGCCCGGGCACGGGGGGCTGGCGTGTGCCGCGAGCGCTCCTCGCCCTACTGCAGCGTGGGCTGAGGGTGCGGGAGGTGGCCACGGCCACTGACGGGCCAGAGGCCAGGGCAGGGGAGAAGGGTGACAGCGGCCAGGACTGTCCTGAGATGGGTGAGAGGATGCACGGCTGCCTGCAGAGCAGCAAGCTGGCTGGTGGGAGAGAGGCTGGAGGCACTGCTGTGGTGCCTGGCCACTGGTAAGGTGCCTGGCCACTGCTGTGGTGCCTGGCCACTGGTACAGTGCTTGGCCACTGGTGCAGTGCCTGGCCACTGCTGTGGTGCCTGGCCACTGGTACAGTGCCCTGCCACTGGTGCAGTGCCTGGCCACTGGTACAGTGCTTGGCCACTGCTGCGGTGCCTGGCCACTGGTACGGTGCCTGGCCACTGGTACAGTGCCCTGCCACTGGTGCAGTGCCTGGCCACTGGTACGGTGCCTGGCCACTCCTGTAGGCTCTGGGAAAAGGCAGCACCTCTTCAGGGCTTTTGAGACACAAGAGACTCCCCCCATAAACAGCCCTAAGCACTGGAAATGCTCACAGAAAAAATACCCTAGTTCAGCACCAGACAATTAAGGTTCTTTGCAACTCTTAACCTGTGATTTTGAGACAAAGAATTTGGCCTTGGCATAATCTGAACTGCTAATTGCTTTCCTGATCCAAAGTCAGAGAAGTGTGGGCACAAAAAAAAAAAAAAAATCACCTTCCCCATCTGGGAGAAAATTCCGAGCTGCTCTCCAGGGGGAAGGAGATGCTCTCTTCTTCCCTCTGAGCAGCTTAAAAAATAATGATCAGGAAACAGTTAAGCCAAAGGGGGGGGGGGGGGGGAACTGGTGGTTTTAAAAAAAAAACAAAACTCACTCCGCTTTATAATAATAGTAACAACTCATTCCCATAGTTTTTATCCTTCCTGTCTTTAGCCCACCAAAAAAAAAAAACCCAAGAAAAATAAAAAAATCCCAAACCCTGAGCTAAACTACTGACACTGGCTGGGAGCTTAGAACTGCTGCATCAAACAGAGCCCTTGAATCTCCTGAACATAATTGTGCTGCCCTCTAACCTCAACCTTCAATCAGTGCAGTGTAACTATCTCATTTTAGCCTACAGGACACACCCCTCTGCTAACTAGCAGCCATATTCTTCTCATTAGGAGATGGCTCTGGACAGAAGTGCAGAGGCAAAGCCGTTGTCTCTCTTTTTCTCTCCCTCTCTGCCTCTCTCAGCTGTTATATATGTACTCCTGGAGGGGGGAGCGCTGGCAGAGGCTTTGGGGTGCTGGAGATGGCCCAGCTGCCAAGCTCCGAGTGCCCCGGGCATGCACATAAAGCCAAAACACTGGTTCGTGGTTGGAAACAGACGGGATGGGAGAGAAGGTACCGGGCAGCTGGCACTGGGGGCTGCAGTTACTGGCCGGAGTGGGCTGCCCAGCAAGAGGCAGCTGCTGTGGCCTCCCCAGGGCACGGGTCTGGGGGTCCTGCCTGCCATGGGCTCACCCCCTGCGCAGCCCCTGGGAGGGGTCCCGAGGTGGCAGTGCGGGGTGCGGGTCCCTGCCCGTGGGGCAGGCTGGGGGGTGGCAGCGGGCGGGGAGCCCTGCTAAGCACAGGCACCCAGCACCGTGCCCGCTGCCGAGGGGTGGGAGCAGCAGGAAGGGCTGCACACAGACAGCTCCTCCAGACAGGCAGCTGCTGCCCCTGCATGGTACAGGGCTATGTGTAATTAAAAGTGAGGCTAATTAGAGTAGGAAAACTTACCCAGGGCTGCCAGGCGCTCCCTGTCACTGGGGGGGTTGCATCATGTCACCGGGTAGAGGTCTGCTCATGGTTAAGCTCAGCCCAGTGCCACGGGGGGAGAGGCAGGAGGACAGTCCTGTGGCCACTGGCACAGCAGCCCAGCCCCGCTGGTCCCACTGCACCTCTGGGCCACCACCTGGGCACCAACTTACGGGAGCTGCCGCACACCCCCGCTTCACGCCAGCTGCTATGGGACTGCCGAGCACAGAGGGCACACTCATCAGACCACAGCACTGGCCACGCAGCCTCAGTCCCAGCAGCGTGGGCTGGCACGCCCACCCTTAGCAGGGACCATTACCCTCTCCTGCCTTCCCTCCAGGTCCCGCAAACCAGGAGTACCCAGTTTGCCCCTCAGGCTGGGAGGAGCTGCTTGGGCTCTCGCTGGGTTTGACGAATCCAGATTCCAAGCTGGAGCAGGACTGCTCAGGACTCTCAGAGGGAAGCACCGCGCTGTCCCAGTGCATGCCTGCCATGGGGCTCTGCCACGGGCCTGGGAACAAGCTGGAACGTGGGCGGTTAATGGCACAGCCAGGATTGGCCAGTAGCAGCTTTGGGAAGAACCTCACACTATGGAGGAGGAAGCGGAGAGCGGATCCCCTCTGATCCTGCTGCGCAGGGATCACACAAAGCAAGCAAGGCTGTGCTGGGGAAGGGCAGCAGTTGGGCTGGCGCAGCCCGTCCCTCTGCCAGAGCTCTCTGCCCTGGGATTTCAACACGTTAGCAGCTGGGGGGGGATCACACTGCTGTGACTAAGGACAGGGAAAACCACAGCACTAGTCAGATTTTCAGTGCCTTGGAGCCTGTATTCCCCACCCAGCATCATCTTCCCCATCCAGGCCTCGTCCCTAGCTCCTCTGCTGAGTTATACCAGTTATTAACAAACTCTGAGTTACCTTAAACAGGCCACTCAGGACACGGGGCAGTGATCCTTAAACCAATTAATGCAACCCTTTGATTTCAGGGTGGAATGAAGCGGGGACTGTCAGCGTGGCGGTGAGGCAGGAGTTACGGGTCAGAGCCCAACAGCTCCGAGGTGCCCGTTAGCTCTTAACGAGAGGCGGGGGGCACCGGGACACTGCCAGACATGCCTTCTGTCAGACCCCAGCCCTGGCCGAGCGCTGCCTCCTGGGCACCAGGAAGAGCTGGGGTTGTTTAGCTTGGAGAAAAGGAGGCTCAGGGGAGACCTTATCGCTCTCTACAAGCACCTGAAAGGAGGCTGGGGAGAGCTGGGGCTCGGTCTGTTCTCCCAAGTAACAAGAACAAGAGGAAATGGCCTTAGGCTGTGCCAAGGGCAGTGCAGATTGGAGGTCAGGAAGGATCCCTTTACCCAGTGGGTTCTCCAGCCCGGGCCAGGCTGCCCAGGGCACTGCTGAGTCCCCATCCCCGGGGGGATTTAAGAGCCATGTGGACGTAGTGCTGAGGGATGTGGTTCAGTCAAGGCCTTCTCAGCGTTAGCTTAATGACTGGCCTAGGTGATCTTAAAGGGCTTTCCCAGCCTAGGAAATCCTGTGATTCTGAGAGTGAAGGAAAGCAGCCCCGTGGTGCTCAATGGCTGTCCAGATGCCAAACATGCCGGGGGGGTTGCCAGGGGAGCGGTGATGGGACCACACGGCAGTGTGCACCTCGGCCCGGCGGGCACGCGGCACGGGGAGGGTTCACTGCCGCGTGGCGGGGACGGACGCGGTCTCAGCAGGAAGGCCCTGGGCACCCCAGGGTGCCAGAGGCAGCATCACCCTGCAGCCCAAAACTTTCCTTCCTTTCTTTGCTTGGCCGTCCTTTAAAGCAGAAGTTCTCTTAGTGAAGTCTTTCGGGGGAGGTGGAGAGTAGGAAGCCAAAGAGAATCGTCTGCTAGTCAAAGCCTTTAACAACTATTTTTAATATCAGGCAGAGGAGCAGGATTTTGAAATGAAACAGCCAGTGCCTCTTTGATGGGCAAGCTACAGATCTTGAAACAAGGTCCATTCCCTCCTCCTTCACTAACTAACAGCCATATTTCTCTCATTAAAGACAATCTGGCTGTATTTTCAAACTTCTTAACAAGGCGATCACCGTAATTTGAGATTTCTATTATCCATGCTCCTATTACAGCAGTCTTTTAAGCAGCTAGCTTTTTTTTTTTGCTTGCTTTCCCTGACTTTGTCTCTCCCCTCAAACTGCCATCCGTGGTAATGACGTGCAGGAAACGAGCGCCAAGAACCATCTTTTTTTTCCCCCTTCTTTTCGGTACTAGGTTGTGGGGGGGGTAGCAATAAGGAATAAAATAAAAGGCGAAATGAAGTTTGGTTATCTCTTATCTGGAGTTTGGGTTTTAATCCGCCCAGGAGCACAAACGAAGCCAATGCAGCACCTTATCTCCCCCATCGATCACCGCCCCCCCTTCCTGAAAACCCCCCGCTCCCTCTCCTTCCCAAAGGGCCCTCGGCCCGGCCCCCCCCCACCCCCCTACTTCCTCTCCACGGCAT